>JAPMOR010017885.1:92571-182715 GCA_026543865.1 Argiope aurantia | reverse complement strand
CATTCTTTCTTGTCTTTTCTTCATCTCCTGCTCCATTCTTTCTTGTCCTTGCTTCATCTCATCTTGTCTTTTCTTCATCTCCTCTACTCTTTCTTGACCGGAACGCATCTCTTTCTCCAATCTTTCTTGTCCAGCTTCTCTTTCTCAAATCTTCTTCAATCTCTTTCTCCAATCTTTCTTTCTTCATCTCAGCCAAAAGAGCCAGTAACTCACCATTACCGCTATCAGCCATCGTAGCCTGAGATCTCGTTTTCACCATACACTGCTGGCCACTATCCCACTTCTGACACCAAATGTTACGAAATTTCCGGTGTTCGTTTGGATAATGGAAGTTATATGGTGTGGAGAACGCTCAATCAGCAGGCGCCAGTAGAAAAAGAAACAACGACGTTTATTTACACAAAGACACACAGGACAGCACAAAAACGACAACTATATACAGCATAGAAGACGATTATCTTCAGCCGAGACGTGTAGCATACAACAAGAATCCTGCAGACAGTAGAGTACAGCTTAGTTCAGCACTAGCTTGATTCCGTCGCTGTTCTCCTAATCCCTGGAAGACCAGTTCTTCACCGTCGATTCCGACTACCCTCGCTCTGGCAGCTGCAGACCCTTTTATAGGTCTCAGGAGGCGGGGCTAGAAGCCTCTCAACGAATCAAGAACGTTCGAGGCGTATCTCGGTTCCTACTGAACGGATCGGGAAAACTCTCGATGTTTCGGGTATAATCGATTTTGGCGCCAAAGTTGCAAAATTCGTCGCCAAGTTTGTCGCCAATCTCTGGGACCTCCGACGCGACACCCGGACTCCGTCCAATACAGATGACTGTAAAACAATCTTTCCGGTGATGGAACCAACTATGCTGGGAAGCCGCATCACAGATTCGTAACAGTACGTTATTTAAATATAGGCACTTAAAGAAAGTTGTTTCTTAAGTTTAAAGTACTGTTAAATGATGTTAGTGGCATTGGAATGATTTATAAGGATAGAAAAATTAAAAAAGCAATTCTTGAAATGCCGAAATAGTAAGTAAAGCTTCCAACTACGGATGTTAAGTTTCTATGTTACATCAGTTTTAAAAAATCAGTTTCCAGAGTAGAAGTGTCATTACAAATGTAAACTTTTCTGTTTATCATCGTAGATTTAATTTCACTATTGTTGCATTTCTTAAAAAATCTGTACTCTCATAAAGATAAATTATTTGTTCATTATATAACTTTTCTTTAAAATAAACAGCTTACTAAAACAGAAGTATATTAATATTTTGCTAACTGATCATTTGCATCTGCGAAAATTTGTAGGAAATGTTAGCTGAATTCAAATTTCATTTTCTTCAAGATGCACTATTTATCAAACCATAATCCAAATCTACTGTTGAAAAATAAAACAGAAATTAAAGAATGATTTTTACACTAATATGTGTATCATATATTCTTCAAAAACTTTTTTTTAAGATCGTTCTCATATGTAAAATAAATCATTAACTATTATTATGAAAGAAGTTCTGGCTTCAACATCATACTTTTATACTCATCTATACTTTTATTGTAAATATTTACTCATTAACTACGCTTTTTTTCCAAATTTCAAACAAAGTAATTATTCCCAATTTCAAAAGAATTTAGGGCCGTTTAAAACTTCTAGGGGCTCTGAGATAATGCAAATCTCAAAGCCCCTTTTCTCCTTCAAATTTTTTTTTATCGATTTTGATTTAATTTTTATTTAGCAGTTTTAGGTAGCAAATTTTGAAAAATTGGAGTTACAAGTCCCTTTCTAAAAACTCCATTTCAATATTTCACGTATAAAAAAAAGTGCACAGTTAAAATGTGAAATTAACTTTAAGCAAAATATTAAAAAAAAAAAAAAGACAACTCTCTTTAATACACTCTAAATAATATTGTAAAAAGAGGAGGCATTTTTATAAGCTAAAAAGCTCCAAATTTTTTAGAATTATAAAATAGCATAATGAATAACTTGTAAATTGTAACTATGAATAAAGTTTCGAAGTTAATTTAATGAATACTTGATTTTGACTTGAATAAATTTGATTGCGTGGGCTCTGTTAATAAATAAAGGATAAAACTTTCTAAAACTGCTAAAAATTTTCAAGAGCAGAGGAGCTTCTTGGCAACTACCAACTTTGCTTATTTAATAACCCTGCCCTTCTTCTCCCCTCGGTAAGAATTATTAAAATAATTTCTTTAGATTGTTGACATAACAGCAACTCCCGTATTGTAGATTCAAATCTCCTGAGGATTTAATTATATTTATTAGAAATGGCTTTAAGGGTACGCCTGGATGTGCCCATTGATTCGGTTTTAAGCAATTTTTCCCCACGTGAAACCAATATGCATGTTGCAAACTTTTATCTATGGAAAAAGTCTGGTTATCTCACAATGAGTCCATAGTTTGCAGAAGTCCAGTCGAGATCAATATAAGATATCAACAGCTAATGAATTTAGAACATTAGTTTCTTTATTAAAAGGAATAAAATCAGACTTCTGTTATTGCATTGCAGGAGAAACTCTTGCTGTAACATTAAAGAAGTTTTTAAAGAAATATTTTATTTCCTCATATTTATATGAGTGAACATTCATTTTTATTTCTGTAATTTATTTTAACCATAATACATGAAATCTTGATTAAATCTTCCGTATATTTTCGTTATAGAAATTTGTAATCGTGTTATTAAAATGAAATGAATCATTTTCTATTTATATATTGTTAAATAAAAAAAAAATTCTTTATAATATTTTTGTAACAGTTGATTTTTTTTTCTGAAAATAGGCTAAAATTTTTGTGATTTTGTATTAAATTTGAAGGAATATTTAACAGAACGTTAATTCTATAATTCACAAAAAATAATTTAAATTATTTCTTAGATCACATTTATATTTTAAAATTACTGTCAAAGTAGCCTCTCACAAGGAATGCTCAAAATAAAGTATAAAAATATTCCTACCATTGTTTAGCATTAATTTTTTATGAAATTCATATATTACTAATATTAAATATCATTTATGTAAAGAAATGCTTTCCATTTTCTCCTAGTTCAAACAACAACAATTACAAAAAATACAATTTTAAGATAAGGGATACAAAATGAAGTAAAACAAAATAAACCCAGTTTGTAGCACATACAGTAACAATTATATGTCAAGATTATTTAGTATTTAACGTATTTCTTTTAATATAGAATAATTATTTAACGTTGATAGTTCATGAAACATATGGTATATCAGTGATTTTTAATTTACATAATATATACTTGAGAAATAACCTCATACGGCTTTTATTTTCATTGTGCTTTGCATTTGCATAATTTATTTTTCTATCTATATTTTATGCACATAATATTTATTGTTTCAATTATATCACAGATAAAATCAGCAATATTTTAGGGTGTGTACGAGGGGGGGTCAGTATTAGGCATTAAAAAATGTCAAACATTTCTTCAGTCTGAAGTCAAATCTCATTTGCAAATACAAAAAATATCAAAAAAATTGTTACAAGCATACCTAATATTGAAACGTACTCATCATGAAAAAATATACCTAATCTTCTTATTCTGGTCACAACAATAGAAAAAAAATGAAATATTCGTAACAAGACAAACGACAAGATGAAATATTCGTGCGATCGGTTTTAAATTTCTTTTCAACAATGAAATATATTGTTGTAAAATACGTTTAAATTATTTCAAAAAATTTATTAAATATAGAAAGAAAAATTATACGGTAAAAAATTTGGTATCATTAAAAAGATAATTTTTTGAAAATCGCTCCGAAAATCACTTTTCTACACCCTCCAAAGTATATATTTGCCAAATTTGATAGGCATAAGTCAGACGGTCTGGTTTGTACATAGCCAGCACATACACACTGAAACATAAGCCACACATAAGACATAAGCCTTTTCCTTTTGTTTAAGCATCAAAATTTAGTTAAAATACCAATACATTTTCCCGCCAAATACTCTTGCCAACAGATAACATGTTTTTAGCAAACCTAGACTAATCCCTCCCTACCCCCTTTTTTTCAAAGAGCTACGCATGATTTATTGGACGTTTCATTCATAAGGAGGAGGAGAGGACATTGTACTACAGATCAAGTTCTTTACTTTTGTCAAAATATCAGAGACTCCCAAAACATGAAACCAACAAATCACACCATTGCGGTTTTTCTGGATCTTTTCAAGGCGTTTGATAGAGTGTGGTGGAACCTACTCATCCTGAAACTGCATGACAGATTTGGAATCAAGGGCAGCGCCCTTGCCTGGATTGCTGACTTTTTAAGAGCCAGAATTTTTCGTGTTAAGTATCAAGACACCCTATCTAGCTGGTTCAAAATGTATCAGGGAGTCCCTCAGGGATCCGTCCTTAGCCCAACTTTGTTTTCATTGTTTATGGCTGGATTAGAAAGTATCATTCCTCCGGAGTGTGATGTCGGAATGTTTGCTGACGACATTGTGCTGTGGTGCTCCGGCCCTGATGTGAAAAATATTGAATCAACCTTAAACGCTACGCTAATGGATGTGTGGAAGTTTGCAAACAACCACAAACTGAATTTTAATGTCACAAAATCATATGTTGGACTTTTTACCACCAATAAACACCTGTACTCGTACCACCCCCAAGTTCTCTTTCAAGATCAGCCTCTTTCATATGTTAAACATCCAAAGTACTTGGGCTTTGTTTTAGATCAGGAGATTACGAGCAACGGACACATTTCAAATCTGGTGAACAAGAGCCGTAAGAGACTGAATATACTTAAGTACATCTCTGGCAGAGACTGGGGTGCTGACGCCAAAACACTCAGATCAATATACATTGCACTAATCAGGCCTATCCTTGAGTATGGATTCCCAGTATACTTCTGCACCTCGAAATCTAACCTTCTCCAGCTGGAGAGAGTGCAATTGAGTGCGGCTCGCATCATAACAGGCCTGAGAAACAGTTGCCCAAACGATATAGTACTTTATGAGGCTAATCTCCCTCCCCTTAACCTCGTTAGAAACTCGAAACTGATGAAATACTTCAACAAATTAAAAAGCTATGAAAATCAGAACCGTACATCTGAATATCTGCCCAGCTGGAGCAGCAACCAGAGACTCAAAAGGAATAGCCCATTTGGTCTGGCCGATAAACTGGATATTATTTCCCAATCAGTGGAGTACTCATCTCTAACACCCTGTGTTAGTCCGACTGAGGGACTTCTTGGAGTTCACTTCCACTCTGAACTACTGTCTCACACCAACAAAAACTCTGATGTCCCTGAATATCTACGACAACTGGCTCTGGAGGTCATAAATAGTATCCCGAGTGATGCTACTCTTATTTGTACAGATGGGAGTAAAGAGGAGTCAAATCATACTGGGAGTGGTATATATATTGAGAACCCTTCCGTACGTCTCTCTCGACGCAACCCAGACAACTGCTCGGTCTTTAAGAGCGAATTAATAGCTATTAAGGAGGGATTAAATTCCATTCTCCACTCCACAGACCATAGTGACATTTGGATACTTACAGATAGCCGTAGCTCAATCCAACATCTACAGGACTGGAATCTAGTAAATGACCTTGTAAGCATTCAAATCATCAATATGCTTAAAATTGTTTCAAAGCGTAGAGACGTCCACCTTCAGTGGATCCCCTCCCACGTCAACATTCCTGGAAATGAAACCGCGGATGTCTTGGCAAAAAGAGGCTGCTCTGAGACTGCCACTACTGATTATGACTTAACTTTTGAAGAATTTTTCTCAGTAGCGAAAAATAAAGACCGGCAGGTCTGGCTGGCTCCTCCAGCTCATTCTTGGTACAGTAGATCAAAACCAGGAGGAGCATTAAGTTTTAAGGCTGACAGACAGGATCAAACGGCCATCTCAAGACTCGTCAGTGGGCACCTGAAATGTATGTCATCTGAATCCGGCCGTAAAGTCTTTCCAACATGTCCCAAGTGCCATCTGCTGCCGGCCTCCCCGCAACATCTTCTGGATTGCTTGGGACTCACTTTTGAGGATGTTCGCGACAACCCTCTCCTGGTGCTCGATTTTTCAAGGGTGCATGGAATCATGGATTTGATCTAGCTGCCGCTAGATCCTGAAGGATTGGACACAACATTGGACGTTTATGACCCGTACAGGAATGTCCGTACGGATCTGACCGTAGCCGAAGAGATCTCTCTCGACGGCTACGATCTGATCCACTACCGTGTACAGGGAGCCGTTTTTCACACCATTTAAAGCAGGAAGTAGAGTCATAAACATTCCACCTCTCATTCTTCCATTGAGAGAGGGTGTCGTCCTTCCCCTCTAGATGGATACTCAAAGGGTAATCAGTCAAAGGGTAGGTGACATTACTTGGCGGGAAAATAGTAGAAAGAAAGCCAGCTTCTAGTGAGCAGAGCAGCATGAGACAACCAAATTGATGGTTGCGTGTTTACACCTGCATTAGATTTAGTAAAATCTGAATTAAATGCTATTTTTTTTTAAATTTAAAAATAAAAGTTTATGGAGAAAATATTAGATTTTGTTTTTTAGAAGAATATTTTGAAAATTCAACTTCTCAACCTCTTCTCAAACATAGAATTTGATCTTCGATTTGGTCGGGCAAAAAAGATAATTCCTTCATCAAATCAATTTATTGATTTTTCTTTTTGAATCGGAAGAAAGTATTTAAATGTTGTGGGATGCCCTCATACAACATCAGAAGTCGAGCGAGAGAAAAAATTATAAATTTATCAATCGTACAGTGTATTTGCAGTACTATTTATTATTTTTTTAGATAAATTGTATACTATATTATCTTATATTCTATATTATAAGATTCATTCCAGGATCTATTGATGCAAATGGAATGAAAAGATATTCTAAGGATTCATTATTTTTCAATACAGAATTATGAAATGATTTACTAAAAAAAAAATAACAAACTCTAAATTTAGAAATTTTTTATGGAATTTTTCTTTAGTTTCACTGGAAATAATGCTCATAAAAACAAATATTTTTTAGATGAATAATAGTTATGCTAGCGAAACTATTCAGTAACATGAAATTACTAAAGCTTCAGTTAATTAGTAAGATTATTGTATTGTGTTCAAAGAAGTATAGAATTATATCAATTATTTTACGATTCCTAGAAAAAAATGTACAGTTCACGGAAATAAATTTACAACTAAACATTAATAAATGAGAATAAAGTGTAAGTAATATTTTTTAATCCTTTTATTTTAATTTTATATCTTTTAATCAACTTTTTCATTAATTATTAATATAATTTCCTACATAAACGCTTATCTTTACATTTTTCAATTATCAATCTATTTCCACTATTCATTCTATAATTTCATATTTTTACTTAAAATTGCATAAAAAGAAAGTTTAAAGTTCTAAATAAATTCAATTTATCAAATTAAGAGCACTTAATAAAATACATCAATTATATATATAATATAACAATCAATAAGAAAATTGGATTTTCCATAGTTAGTAAAGGATACACTTATTAAATAAATCTTTAAGAAATTTATTCACTTTCACCTAAGTTCAGCATTATAGTAGTTGTTATTTATGCAACAGGAGTTTGTTTACTTACATTAATTAAATTTAAATAAGATTTTGTAGAAAAATGCAATGTAATATTCATGTAAACATTTTAAAACCATCTAAGCATATTCAAAATTATCAGAAATTTCTTCAAATGTGAATAAGGTAAATTAGAAATGTACTCACGATTTTGTTTGATTGTTTTTGAAGGCAAATCGCTTACCGATTTCTTTTTCTTCGAAGAGTTTTTCTAAAAATATTACTGGAACAGCTATATTTAATAAATGGACACACACTGAATAAATTCTTCAAAACAATTTGAGAATATAACCGACTTCGAAGGCTTGAAAAAATCTATACCAAAGCTAACAACCCAAGTCAGGATTGGTGAAAGGAAAATAAGAAAATATTTTATCATGACAGTCACTCTTGTGTTTCGGATTAAAGCATTCATCAGCACACCATTATTTCCTATTTTAACATATAATAAGAGGAAAGAAAATGACTCAAAATTATAATTCTAAATGTAAATAAAAAATCCCGTTCATACTTAGCGGAGAACGTTAATCGTAGACTAGTCGACGAAAGCGGTGCGGATGAAACTTAAATGCCATGCGCAGAAGTTCATGACATGTGACTTTTACGTTACATGAATTGACTCCATTCTCAGAATCTTATCTTCCCATTACGTCCCTGGTGTAGATCCATCACTCTAGCCTTCTTCTACATGTTCCGTGATCGGACGTCTTCTTGCAGGAGCACGATATCGCCAAGTCGGATGTTACGAGATTGTCCTGGTTACGAACTTAATGAAAAGATCGCAATTGAAATAAATATTCCTTTGACCATTTTTTTCCAAAAACAGTCAAGTAAGTCCTGCTGCAGCTTGTAGATTCTCTTAAGCCTTGTGTCATTATCCGGGTTGGATGGAATAGCCGTTAGTTTTCGTCCTGTCAAGAAAGGAGCTGGTGTTAAGGTTGCGGAGTTGTCTTCTTTTCCCTCTTCGTATACTAAGGGTCTGCTGTTGAAAGCCGCTTCTATTCCAACAAGGACAGTTGTTAGACTTTCTTCGTCTAAAAGTGCTCGTCCGAGTACCTTTCGCAGACATTGATAATTTCTATCAGGCATTTTCATCAGCTTCCCCACCAAGCCACTCGTGGGGCGATAAATTTCCAAGTTATACCATTTTGGGCATAATATTGTTGAATCTTAGCTGATGACAAAGCTTGCCATAACCGGACCAGTTCCTTATTTGTGGCATGAAAAGTAGTAGCATTGTCAGTATAGATTGTGTGTGGCAGTTCTCTGCAGCCAACAAATCGTTGAAAAGCTAGGAGAAATTTGTCAGTGGTAAGATCTGACACGAGTTCAATGTGTAATATACGTGTTGTTGCACAAGTAAATAGTGCTATGTAGGCTGTGTCTCTTGATTTCAAACAACGGATATTCACAGGTCCAGAAAAATCAATTCCTTTGGTAGTAAATGGAGCACGTGGCACAACTCTTTCAGAATGCAAATCAGCTTCAATTTGTTTTCCACATTTCGTCTTGGACAGCTTGCAAGGTAGGCATTTGTGAAGAACTTGCTTTATAGCGTGACGTCCTTTTAGTATCCAAATGGTAGAGTTTAACTCGGAGAGGACTATGCATACACCTAAATGATGGAGACGTATGTGGGTGTGCTGGATCAAAAGAGGGACAAAGGGGTGGTTTCCATCTAGTAATAAAGGGTATTGAGTATCAGAAGGAATGTCAGAAAATTGAAGTCTTCCTCCAAGGCGCAAGTAGCCATCTTTGAGAAAGGGATTGAAACAGGAAAATTTTGATTTTGTTGGCAAGGGGCGTCCACTTTTTAAGGTATCTATTTCAGCCGGGAAGCATTGATACTGTGCAGTTTGGAAGCAATATTCCTTGGCCTTTTCTATTTCGTTACAATTCAATTCATGAATAATATGTGACTGAGACTTGCAGTTTCGTATAAAACGTAGAATCCTGGCAACCACACGAAGAAGTTTCGTGTAAGAACTATAACGAGATATATCTACAATGAGTTCTAAAGTTGCAACTCGAAAAATTGAAACTCCGTTTTTCGTAATTCCACACCGACTAACTGCTGTGTATGCGATGACAAATCGTTGGCATGCCAAATTTTCGGATTCTGCGCCAGTCATTTCGGGCCGTGCCACCAAGATTCCAAACACGAAAGTTGTGATGTGAAAGTACCACAGGTCAGATCATCCGCATGATTGTCTGTACCGGGGCAGTGGCACCATTGTGCTGGAGTAGTGTATTGAAGAATTTCCGTTGTTCTGTTGCAAACGAATGTTTTCCAACGATTGGGATCTCCCTTTATCCAGCTTAGAGCTACAGTAGAATCACTCCATAGTATGACTGTGTAAGAATTCATGTTCGTTTTTCATCAAAAGTATTGAAGTAAGTGAGCTCCTTCCTAGTAATGCAGCTAATAATTCAAGTCTCGGAAGAGTGACCTTTTTGTCAACTGTGCGACGAGCATACAAACAAGCAGGATATGCACGGAAGGAAGCGTCTGAAAATGCATGTATGTTAACGGCATATGAAGGATCAATCCATATTGGGATGTGTATATTATACAGACATTGTAACTCATTTAGCCAACTGTGCCACTGTTGTGCTACAGCTGGTGGTAATTATTCATCCCACTGAATACCACTAAGTCACGTATCTTGGAATAATATCTTCACAATAACTGTAACTGGAGCTAATAGGCCTAGAGGATCGTAAAACTTTGAAATTAACTTCAGTAATAAACGTTTTGTTACTGGTTCTTTAGATGCTCGAACAATCTTTTCCTGCACATCAATTCCAAAAACATCTCTGTCAATATCGAATTTAATCCCTAAGACCTGCGTAATATTTTTGAACTGAACGTTTTCTTGTTTCCACATCTTTTGCAAAATCTTAGAATTTGTAATCCATTTGGCTAATGGTAGGCTAATATGCGATGTAAGTTGCTGCATTTCTTAATATAGAATTGTAGCTTCAGTATCTGTAGATGTTCCCATGACAGAATCATCCATATAGATGTTATTCTTAATGTGTTTAGTTGCAGTAGGATACGTTTACTTGTACATTGTAGCCAATTCACAAAGAGAATCTGATAATAAAAATGGACTTGAAGTGAGTCCGAAGGGAAGATGCGTGAATCGGAAATTACAATTTCATCTTCTAGGTAGAGTTTTCCATTACGAGTATAGGGAGGATGAATATTTTACGAGCAGTTATTACGTAACCAATATCAAAAAGTCACAAATACCAATGATCAATATTTTTCAAAGAGGGGTGTGATTCAAATCCTTGATACGATCTTACTAGTGATATTCCGATTACAGGTCTTGGATCACGATAGAAAGTAACAATCGATACGATCTGCCCAATATAAGCTCTCGAACAAGAGTTCAATCATGCATAGTTAAAGTCCCTTATCCACTGAAGTGAACGGACCGGTTCTTCTTGAAATTATCGTATCATTAAATTGCATATCACTGAAATTTATCGGAGCGGGGACTTCACTGGAAAGTGCGAAATCACCACTCCATTTCATGGGAGTGACCTTGACTTTCCGATATTCGCATTTGACAATACACTATTCCATAAAGATCATTTTTAATTGCTTGTGACGTGACTTTGATTACATATATTCTGTTTACTGCTGGCGCCATCTATTGGTAGAATAGAGAACTAAAGTAAACATTTTAAAGAAATGACATATATATTCAATTTTTTTCAGAAAATGGTTTACTCCAATAAAGAAATTAAATAAATAGTTTTTAAAAAATCAAATTTAAGAAGTAAGCTGAAATAGATTAATTAATTTAATCACACGTTACTTAAATTAGTAAATTAAGTATTAATTACAATTAATAAATTTTATATTTATTACTAATTAATAATTTTTCTTCATTTCTTCATTTGCAATTTTCTTTACTGTATAATGGGGTAAGTAAAATAAACGTTCTTGATTGTGTGCTTCATGCGATACGATTTCAACTTGTTTTTTACAAAGTAATCTTGCAAGTACTCAGAATATTTTTGTTTAAAAACTGTGTCTGCTTGTAGTTTTCTTGTTAAAGAATTAAAACGTTGAATTGCGACTTCATAATTGTTTGATGAAAGTTGAATTCCATGGTAATTTTACTACTAGTCTACCATCGATGATTTCAAAAGATTGATGAAAGTTTGTCAAGAGTTCAGAGTTACAGGTGCTTTTTTCTCTTGAATTGTTTGTATACCAATGCTTTCTAAGTTCCAGAATTCGCGTACCACATCGTCTAATGCTTGAGTTGAAGTATCTACATTAATATTATGAACTGTAGGAATGAAGAAAAATGTTGCGTGTGATCGATGCCCAATAAGTATACACCCAAAAATTGATGGGACTAAGGTCAGAGAATCCAACAGCTTGACTGGAGGTTCAGAATTCACAACATTCCAGTAGAAATTGGTACCGATTAAAATCTCAATTGGTAAGTTCGACTGTGAATCATCTGAGTCCGCAAGCTTCAGTCATTTGTTTTTCGCGAAGCGTGAAACGCCAGTTGGTGGAGGCGGATGTGATACATACTTGTTGAGGCTTTTGAATGCAATAATGTTGAGTTTAGATTTGTCTCAGAAGCTTGATAACTGAAATTGAATTTGTCTTCGCGTTTGGCTAAAACTAGATGGGGATTCGAACGCTTGAAGTTTCCAAACGTCTGGTTGAAATAACTGGAAGTTTTAAATTGTTTACAAGATCAGAAGAGACGAAACTACATTGACTTCCACCATCCAAAAGGCAACGTGTAAGTTTTGTAATCCCAGTTGGACCCGTTATGAAAAGTCGCGCAGTTTGCAAATGAACAAAATTGGACTTAAGTATATCAAATGCGACTGCTCCTCAGTTGGAATTTTAAATATTGATACATGGTGTTTTTTCTTGCATTTGGGACAGCAGTATTTGTCTTTACAATAACAATTTTTTGGGCGTGACCACGGTTAGTGCACAGGAAACATCTGTTGGTAGCCTTCTATTTCTGTATGCGTGCGTCTGCATCCGTCACAGAGCTGCAATGTTGAGGCCAATGTTCGGCAATTTCGCAGAAAGGGCAAAAAGGTGAATTTGTTTTTACCTTTAGTTACTGGTTTAGAACGCACATTGAAATTTTAAGAGGGTTTTTATAGAATATTCTGAAACTAGTAGGTTTACTGTATTATTTGCAATAATTGCTCCCTCAACTTCCTCGGCTAAAAATTTCCTCAATTTTGTAATGTCGCCTTCAGCCAAGTTTTCACGTTTAGCGTATACAACCCAATTGCGACATATATCATGTGGAAAAGCACGAAATATTTTTGGAGTCAGAATTCTTCCATATGATTGTGTGTTTTCGCCTAAGGCATCCAACGCTCGTAATCGTCTATTGCAATCGATATACAACTCATTTAATGCTGATGGAGATGGATTTTTAATAGGTGTTAGGTTTTCTAAATAATCGAGATGAGTTTGTATTATTTTATCCTTATTGCCATATTTCGATTTTAAAATATCCTTTGTTGTTGTATATGTATCGGCAGTTATATTTATTCCATCAATTAGTCGTTTTGCCTCTCCATCTAAATATCCTAGTAAAAAAAACATGTTAGTCAATAAGTGATAAACGTTCATTCTTGTCGATGTAATTTTCAAAACGCTCCCAAAAACTATGAAATTCTTCAATGTCCCCGCAAAACGTATTTATTTTTACTGTAGGTAGGTTTACTGTAATGTTTGAAGACGCAGATGTGTAATTTATACCGTCAGCTATTGGCGGTAGCGCGTTATTTATACTGACAGATATTGGCGAGGAAAAATTAGTGTTCGCATTTGCTTCTTTTTTTTTTTATAAATAAACATCGCTGAATTAGCATTTTCTGTGTATTTTTCGCACTCTATTATGTCTTCATTATACTCTTCATCGTTTAGAAGTTCGTAGATTTTATTGTTTGCCAAAGTTAGTTCGTTTATTTTGTCTTTTAAGCGTTCAACGCTATATTTTAAATGAGTTTTTTCACTAGTTGAATCATTCAGTTTCGTAATGGCGGCGCGAATTGTTGATCGTTTACGTTTAAGTAAATCAAGTCTTCTCTTTAACGATTGACATTATGATTCGGGTTCGTATCGAAAATTTAAACAAACAAGTTTAGTATGACTTACCCGAGTATGTTTCGGTACCAAAATGTGTGGATTTGTTAGTATCAAATTAGACTGAAAGTATCACAACATAGTACTGTATTCTTCTCAAAAACTAACTAACCCTCTACAGCTGTTGCCACTGAGCAACAGAAAATATTTGATATAGTTTCGTTTCCTACACCCTCCTTCTTGGTTTATTTTAAATAATTAATTAATATTTGCCATACATTATTTCTTGTCCTTAGTTTTTTTTTCATGCATTTTTTTTGCCACCTAGGCTGAAAGTTAGTTTTAGAAACAACAGCGAAAAACACTTTAAAGGTGGGTTCACACGAAGCCAATGGTTGCGCGCAATTGTTCTCTACTGTTGGCCCTGTATTGCCCTCATGTGAACAGTTGACACAACGTCAGTGGGACAATGGCAAATGGTTGTCTCGACGGGACTACCATTTGCCATTGCGGTCACGTGATTTTTCTGAAGTAGGCGTGAGCTTCTATTGCACGCAATAGTTGGATGCGTATGAACCCACCTTAAGGAACAGAAAGCGACTAAACTAACAAACCTAAATATTTAAATACTACATATATACTTATAAATAAAGCTCAATGTGTGTGTGTGTGTGTGTTGGAGCTCTACAGGCCAGGTCATTTGACCTACAGCTACCAAATTTGGTACATGTATACCTTAGAAGTCGGGAATGTGCACCTGGGGTCCAGTTTCTTTGAATTTTTAATTAGAATTTTAATTATTAATTAAAAACTAACTTTCCCGCCAAAAAATCTTCCATTTTCCCCATCGCCAAATGAATAAGGCTTCAGTTTTTTCTTCCCCAACAGTAATGAGGCTAGGGTTAACATTTTTCGGCCGATTATTTCAAAGGATTCTGTTTATTTTCTTAATTTTTGATGCATTTAAAGTTGAACATTGTTAATTAATCAATCTTTCATATTCATTCTGAAGTACTTTTGAATTAAAATAAAACAGAATAAAGGAAATTAAAAATTTCTATTCTGCATAGCGTTACCCCAACTGGCGTAGAAAAATTCACGTATTTGCATTACCGTAACTGGCGTTGGAAATTCAAGCATACGCATTGTGTTCTGATTGTTGACATGACAACCTTTATTAACGGATGATTTAAATTATTTTTAGGTTAGTTGCATGCTTTTGTAATTAAATTGTATTTATATTAGTTATATATTTTTTGTATATGTTTATAGTTTTAAGTACATCGTTTTTTAAGTAGTTTTTTTTAACCTGTTTTCAATGATTTAAATTATTTTTAGGTTAGTTGCATGCTTTTGTAATTAAACTGTATTTATGTTAGTTATATATTTTTTTTGTATATGCTTATAGTTTTAAGTGCATCGTTTTTTAAGTAGTTTTTTTAAACCTGCTTTCGACCGATTATTTTTAACGATTCATTTTATTTTCTTAGTGTTTCATGCATTTAAAATTAAAAATTGTTAATTAATCGATCTGTTCATGATGAATCTGAGAAAATTTTGTTGACAAATTCTTGAGATATTACATAAATTAAGAAAGATATTCTTTAGTGCCCATAAAGTTTAAACGCTCAGTGACTCTGTTATCAGTAATCATATTATAAAAAAATGCTTTGTTTCAGTAAAAAATATTATTATATTAATTGCAGATTAATTGTTTAAACTTTAATTTAAAGCATAAATTCTACGAGAGGTAACAAAATTAGAGAGATACATATTACGTTATGACTGAAAGCCTTTATAATATGAGTGAATTATATAACTATCAAAATTTGAAATTTTAATATATTTTGATGAAGAATCTATTAAAGTTGGAATTGCGTAAAATGTTTAATTATTAAAATTTAAACGAACATTAAGATTGGCGAACCGGCTGGTCGCCAAAGGCGGCTAGTATTAACTAAAGAATTGCTTAAATAGCAGCTTAAAAGCGTTACAACTATTAGATCCTAAGAAAAGTGGGAAACCCATACAACTCAGAAATGAAAGCACTTGTAAGGTTGAATTTAATTGAGTAGAAAATAATTAATTTTTTAAAAACGTAAATAAATTTAATTTATATATTTGAGTATAGGCGAAAATCTTAGCCCCTTATGGACGAACGACGCATACATATGTTTGCGTTGGATTCTCCTATAAGCCGAATGCCGCATCCTTGCGTCTCTGTAGAAATGGCTCCAAAACTTATTGATGCATCGAAATGATTTCAGTTAGATAGCATTACTAATCCAAGTTTTTTTTTCTTTAAAAGATTAGTCCCATATATTAGTGCTTCTCTTTCTCTGAGGTCAGATTAACATTGGACGTCTGTGAATCATTAGGTTTTCGCAAATAAAAACAGAAGCATGTGTTTGCTAATGTTAAGAGAAACCGTGCTTATTTTGAAATGGCTGTTATAATTTATGTCTCATTTGCAATAGGATGTTTTCTAGCAAGGTTTTAATTCCTCTCACTTTCTTTTGTGCAGCCATGGCTACAAGGCCACTTATTTTCTGCCGAGTGGTGGTGGGGGGATGGGATATATATGCAAATCTGTGAATGATCGATCTATGGATTTTTCAGATGACAGTAACAAAGCTTTAAATTATGCATGGTAAAATAAATGGTTAAAAGTTTTGAAGATGCATTGTTTGCTCAAAGCAAGATAAAAAAAAAGGGCACCACCTATGAATATAAACTGTGTAATGTTGGTCTCTACATTTATGTGTGTTTTGAAGGTTTTCATATGATTTTAAAGCATTAATTATTACAGTTTTTATTGACTGTTTTAAAATAGTAATTGTAAATATTTATTTTTCTAATATTTTTAATCAATAATCTGGAGTAAGTACCATCGATCATTATAAAGCATATTATATATAGTTATATTTTTTAATATTAAATTCCAAATATTAAAATTAATTTTTTAAACCATGATTGAAAACATGTTATCTATTGTCACAGATTTGAATATTTTCATTTGTATGCAAAAGGGTACTTTTTACGAATTACTATGTATTGTGGTGGAATGTAGATTATTATGATCCGTGCAGATGAAAGCAACAGGACGTATGTTTTCAGGAACATTTCTTTTAATTATCACATTCACACTAAACAAACACAATACGAGACATTTACGCGCGCAGTTTAACAGAACAGCATACCATCTCATTCTTATTACAATCGCAAAGCATAATGGGATGGCCTAATCAGGCATCGGTATCTAGTATCCAGAAGAGAAGAGAAGATAAGAGTAATGCAACTGCTACATCCTGCCCCTACACCACCGACGACCGTCTCGGCGAGGTGGTGTGATTTTGGATATTTTTCTCCTTAGATAGAAAATTCATTTTTAATTATTGAAATGAGGTACGAAGTTAAAATATAAAACTTGAATATGAAGGATCAGTTAAACACTCATCCTCTCTTTTGAATATACAAAAAAAGAAAAAAAAAATCAATAAAATGGCAGAACACAACTTATTTAAATCTCCAATATTTTTAAGAATACAAAATAATAATAATAATCAGGTAGGAGATAAATGTATTTTCAGCAATGGAAAAAAAAATATTTATGTTCAAAACAACTGCATTGTAGATGAAAGCAACACATAAAGACAGAAATTAAGTTCAAAATATTTCGATTATTAATTTTAACTGCAAGTATATATACACACTTAATAAAAGAAAATCAGATACAGCAAACAATTGCTATTAAATTTGTGTAAGTACTGAAAAAGAATTAGCTTTAAGAATTCTTAACCATAAACATAGCATTCTGAGAATCAGAGATAAAATTGCACACTTTATATGATTAAAAGATGGCATATACTGAATTATTACTCTGAAAAATAATAATAAATCAATCAGCACAGTTCTTTCATAATACCAAAATACCATACAGCTGAAAAAAGAAAACCTATTCAATACTTGTTTAGAATGATCCAGTGGTGAAAGCTTATAAGCCTATTAACAGCTACTCTACACGAACAATTGCTTTTGTATTGTGGTCATGTTACTAGGCTGCGAACCATAAGGTCCCAGGTTCTATCCTGGCTCATCACAATCCACACAATCACTTTGGAAGCGACTGAGATTATGAATACGTAATAAGACTTGGCTTGTCGCTCAAGGGCACATAAAATGGTATTTGGAAACGAGAACAGACAGTTTCGGTTCGCAAACTTACAAACCAAGAAATATATCAAGTACTATAAATTAATTCGTGCTTAAATAAAATACAACAACAACCTGAAAATCATCATATAGAATACCTTAATATTCAAAAGATATGATCTTACACACTTTCAATTATTGACATCAAATAACAAAACAACACAGATATTTCAATATCTAAACTAGCAACGATGAATATACTATGAAAACAGAAGTAATTTAGAAATGATTAAAAGTTAAATAGTACAAAACATTTCACTGTAGACGAAGAATCTTGGTGTATTCAAACAAGAAGGAATGTTGTATTTCAACGAAACAAATTCTTCGAACCATTCCTGGTATGGGAAAAATTATTCTGTGTCAGGATGGCACACCAATGGGGTGGAATGTAGATTATTATAATCCATGCAGATGGAAGCAACAGGACGTATGTTTTCAGGAACATTTCTTTTAGTAATCACATTTACACTAAAGAAACACAAGACAAGACATTCACGCGCTCAGCTTAACAGAACAGCGTATCATCTTATTCTTATTACAATCGCAATATATATGGGATGGCCTAATCAGGCATCGCCATCTAGTATCCAAAAGAGAAGATAAGAGTAATGCAACTGCTATAGTATATTTTTTTTATGAAATATAATGTGCATTAGGCTTAGCAGGCGAAAGTGTTACAGTCTAGATGGACAGCCGGTCCATCCTATAGGAACTCTTCTTTCCGTGTGTATTTGTCCCGAAGGGATTAATCTCTTGACTGCTGGTCTTGCCTATAATAGGCAGTAAACAACACGTTATAAAATTTTTGGTGCATCAAGGTATTTTTAATTTTTAAAATAATAATAGAAATACAAAATAAAATATTTAAATTTGCTCTTTAATACACCATTAATCGAAATATTTCCAGTTAAAGACATTAACTTTTTAAGCGAAAAATGAAAGACATTACGAAATTTGTATTCCTTAAAATAAAAAGGCAATGAGAAAAAATAGCCATTTTTTTTTTAGTTTCAAGAATTAATTACTTTTGCTCTAATCTTTTGAGAGTCACTATATATATATATATATATATATATATTTGCAAGCATTATTTTATGTAAACCAGAATGTAGTTTCGAAGACAGTGAAGAAACTTTCATTTTCGTGACGTCGTTTTATTTCATTTTGAAGAAGCAGGCATATGTACAAGCAACGAGTAACACACAATACAGAACGACACAGGGAGGAGTGAGGAAAAAGCTCTCGGACATTTTATCCCTGGTCTTATATAACCCGAGAAATTGATAGGGAAAATATTTCTTCATAGTACTAATATATAATGAGATTTCGATAGGGATTTTCGTTACACGCGTTGAAGAGGTTAAGGAAAACACAGGGAGGTTTCAAAAAAGAATTCGTCTCGTCAGCGGTATTTTGTTCCTTCACGTGGAGTGTGGGAAAGTTAGGCCTTTAGTCGATTCAGCAATTTTACAAGGCTTCTCTTGAATTAATTAAAAGGAGACAGTCGAATTGGATCAAGAAATAAGAGAATATTTTAGAATAAAGTTACTATGGGCTAAATTAAGATAAAATCTTGGAAATTAAAGTTTAAAATATCATTACATATATATATATATATATTACTATTGAAAAATGCGATTGAAGTTCTGTGTCCTTAAAATAAAACAATTTACATCTAATTTTTTTTTTTTTTGTCTTTAACTTTCTCACAAAGGGATGCGATAATGCATGCCCTTCTACCCTACAAGGCACTTGAGTATTCCCGGAGACACGTCTCCAGGATTTCCCCCCCCCCCTTATTTGCATCGAAAGCAGAATGCCTGAAGTGTATATATAGTTGAGTAGATAAAATGCCAAATGGTGAAACCCAGCTTCGCAGTTGGTGAATTTATTTATAAACGCAATTTGGGTGTTTTGTTTTTGTTGTATGCTATTTTCCAAAAAAAGAGGAAATGAACAATCCTCACAGTAGCTATAACAACTGGAGAAAGTTGTCAATTATAATTCAAGATCATGAGCGTTTTGTTTATCACTTTAATTGCTTTATTGGATGGAATGAATTATTAAAACGACTAAAGTTGTGTTCGAATATTGATAAAACAAGTCAATAGAAATAAGGAAAAGGAACCACTCAAATGACTTTTTTTTGAAAACTGTAGATGAGATTCTATCATGTAAGAATGTTCCATTTCGTGGAAACCATTAAAATAATAGGAACTCATAATAATGGAATTTTTTTAAGTTTAATTGAATTATTTAGTAAATCCGATTCTGTGTTAATGGATTATATAAACAGAATTTAAAAAAAATCGAAAAATAGAGTTGTGCATCTTTTTAGAGCATAGATCACAAGAACAAATTATTCCTGCGTTATGAAATGAAGTCCTTAACAAAATTAAAGATGATACAATAGTATCCAAATGGATTATACATCTGATATTTCTCATCAGAAGCAAACTATTAGGTATGCTAATTTTGAAGAAAAAACAGTAAATGAGTTATTTATAGGATTTATTAAAGTAACTGATGTGACTGCAGATAGACTAGAACAAACTCCATTGAAAAGATTCTGTGAGCTAAATTTAGATCCTATCATCATGATATTTTTTTGAATTCGCACGCAATTTTGTATGTTTCCCCCTTTTTTGGTGCAACTAATAAGTGCCTGTTTTTCCATATTTCTTAGGCTTAATACCTTCTTACAATTCGAACAGTAAATAAATGGATTTTATGGAACATCTTGAATCCATTCAGCAAAATCAGGTTTGAATTTTTTATCCGTCCAATTCGTATTAAAAACGGATTTTGAGATGCTCATTGTTTTAACAAAATTCTCTACTAAGTTCACAGTTTCTCAAATAAACAAGCAATTCAGTAAACTCGAGTATGGAGGACTAAACATCATCGCGCTGCTTTCGTAGATTGAATGTTGTTAATCTCGCCAGAGAAACGTATTCTATTCTTTCACGCAGTTATAGAAGTCTCGCGCATGCTCATTAGCTTTCAGGAATCTCATGGAAACCGAGCAACTCTTGCAAACCGAAATTGGAATGATCTATGCAGAAAAAAAAGGGGGAAAAGTGAAGAGGTGAGTTTCCGCATTACACAATCGCAAATGGTATTGTTTCGCTTATAGACGATATGACTACGATGTTTTATTCTTGCAATCTTTAGTGATCGGCATTTTTTAGATGGGGAAAATAACTAAGAAACTTAAAATTCCATGTTTTTATGAAAATTTTCATATTCTCCTCCATTTTCTAGTTTTTTTAAAGATAATTTTTAAATTCCCTGTTCTCCCAGTGGCGTGACAACCCTGATATATTTAGTTTTCCTCGTCGGTAATATTTCATTAGTGAAGTAAGTAACTGTAGACTAATAAATTAAGACAACGAAAAATAGATATTATAAAGTTATTTACATAATACACAATTTACTTACTGCAGTGATTTAGAATGGATTCACACAATTTGGACACAGCAAAGCAACTGTTCTTAGCATGCATATTGCAAAAGAGAATCGTTAATAGTATCCAATGTTTTATTAAATTTAACCATTAATTTGATTTTAGTCAGAGAATTATCACAATAAAATTAAGTCAATAGATTAGAAATATTTACATATATTGTACATTACCTAGGAAGCAAGAATTGAATGAATAAAATGATGCGTTTCCGAACTATTCAGTGAATTCTGAATCGGGAAAAACAACCCTACGCCCTATTCATGTATAATAGAAAGGTTAAAGTTTTCCTAATAATTTCACTTACAGATAATTGAAACAGTGGATGGAAATGAAAACTTAATTTTCATAAACTATGATGATATCTAACCGAAAGAACAGTCGTCAAAAATACGACATCTTATTTACTTGACACCTTGTCGGTTATTCTGCTAAATAGAGTGCAATTTATAAACTGAATGAACGACAATTGAATCGGATATCTGAAACTCTGCGGACTTGAACGTCATCGACATTCATCGCATTGGATTTTTAGTTGGTCGACCAAAAAATACCAGTAATTATAAATTGCAAAGATAGCTTTAAAATTCCATCACCCCTCTCTATCTGAGACTTATTCTGCAGTTCAAAAAATTACTTCCATCTGATTCCATTCCTACAAAACGCATCTTTTAAATAACAGTTTGCTACTTTGAAAGAATTTTTAATTTAAAAAAAATCATGATCCATCAGACAGACCCAGTTTTAGGTCGTATATTATGAGGTACTTGAAAAAATAGACCTCTTCAGAGAAAGCTATTCAACTGAAACCATGTTTATAATTTAAAAATTGGGTGTTTAAAGCGATAAGGTACAATTTTAAGATTATTTTTAATATTTAAAATTAGATTATATATGTATTTTAAGTAAGCTAAAATTCTGAAACAACCACACGCAAAAATATTTGGATTTATTATAAAGTGTTTCTAAAATTTATAACTTTTTAAAAATCTGTTTTCTTAAATATGCATTTTTTTTAAAAAATTACGAATTGCCTTCCAAGTACCTCATAATATACTACCTAAAACTGGGTATGGGCTCCTTTCTGCTACTAATATTTATTTTTTAATCATTAGATAGATTATAAGTTCTCAAAAATTCATTAATTTTGATTGTGAAAATTAAAAAAAAATTATTATACCTAAAAGCTAATTCCATACCCAGTTCTACAAAACATGCATTTCGCAACATTAAAAAAAATTCCACACCCCATTTCAATTGTTAAAAAGCGTTAGGATTACAAAAAAGGACATGAACTAACACAAATCATGGAGAAATAATATAAAAGTTTTCATCCCTCCAATAACATTATGTAAAATGATTTATAACTCTTACTATATGCTATTAAATTGCTTAACATAAAAAAAAATGCAAACAATTTGGCGAAATAAAATATTATACTTGTATAATGAATACATAAAATAAAGAGATCAAAATTTTCTAAATATTAACAATTATAAAATACATTGAGGTGACAAAAGTCATGGGATAGCAATATGCAAATATAAAGATAGCAACAGTATTGCATAAAAAATATATAAATGGGCAGTGAGTGCATTGGCAGGGCTTTCATTTGTATTCAACCACGCTGCGAAATTGTTGCATTCTGCGAAAAAGTTTCTGACGTGATTACAGCCACATGACGGGAATTAACAAACTTTGAATGGGAAATGGCAGGGCATTCGATTTCGAAAATCTAAAGGAAAATCAACATTCCAAGATCCACAGTGTCAAGAGTGTGTACTTGATTTCAGGCATAACTTCTACCATGGACAACTCAGTGGCCGATTACCCGCAATTAATGACAGAGACCAGCGAAGTATGCGTAGAATTGTCAGTGTTTAGAGACAAGCAACACTGCACGAAATAACCGCAGGAATCAATATGGCATGTACGATGGACGTGACAGTTTCGATTTAGCTTTAATGGGTTATGACAGCAGAAGACCGACTCTAGTACCTTTACCAACCTCACGACATTGGCTTTCCTGGGCTAGTGAAAATATTGGTTGGACCCTAGATGACTGGAAAACCATAGCTTAGTCAGATGAGTCACGATTTCAGTTGGTAGGATTCGAGTATAGCGCAGATTCCTCGAAGTCATGGACTCATGTTGTCAACAGGCACAGTACAAGATGATGGTGAAGGCTCCCTGATGGTGTGGGCCGTTTTTACATAAAATGGACTATATTCTCTGGCCCAAATGAACCAATCATTGACTGCAAATGGTTATCTTCAGTTACTTGGAGACCATGTAGCCTTAGATTTCATGTACCCAGAGAACTATAGAATTTTTATAGATAACAATACACCTTGTCACTAGGCCGTAACTGTTCGCGATTGGTTTGAAGAACATTCTAGACAATTACAGCGAATGATTTGGCCATCCAGATTGCCCAACATGAATCCCATCGAACATTTATGGAACGTAATGGTCAGTTTGTGCACAAATTCCTGCAATGGTAACTATTCTGTAATTATGGGCGTCTATAGAGGCAGATTATTGAGTTTTGAGGCTTGTTGGGTCCATGCCATGTCGAATTGCTTCTGTGGGTAAAAGGTCCAACATTTTATTAGGAGGTATCTCATAACTTTCATCACTTCAGTGTGCATATAACAGCAGTGACTTCACTCACAATTCTGTTACTAACATAAATTCATATCGAGGACAAAGATATTTACAAGTTCCATTATTTTTAACTTAGATTGACGATGATTACAGCACGCATAAAACTTTACCTTAAAACTTCCATTCTTATAAAGAACTTTTCATAAGCAAAATTTGCTAAAATTGATGAATTGCAACCATAAATTTGTTTAAGTAAATACTTCAAATATTTTAACAATAACTGTGTCTAGAAATTAGATTTTTATCACTTTTTTCTAGCAGAGAACCTGGAATCTGCAAATCCAATCTTATATCTGTATCAATGCATGCCTTTTCAAGTAAAATTCTAGTCACAGGAAATATTAAGCACAGCATAAAAAGTAACTATTACCTTTTCCTGGCTTAAATTAAGCACAAAAATGTACGATATTCAGTGTTGCCAAATGGGATCAAAGACTCAAATAGGGTTAAATATAAGGCAAGGACTTAAAACCTTCCTCACAACATTATATGGATTATTACACATTTTATATCTCAATGTATCAAATCTGAAGCATAATGCTATGAAAGAATCTATATTAAAATGAAATTTTTGCCGCGTTCATTTTTTGTTTGTTTGTCAGTAAATATTAGCAATACAAATAAAATTAAAAAATGACTAATAAATTTAAAAGATTTATGAAATACGATATCCTCGAAACGTTTCCATAGAGTCCTATAAATATGTTTATATAATTCATAACATTATTAGTGTGGACAAATATTTTCTATGCAAAAAAAAAAAAAAAATGCAAGCAGAATAATTTTGAAAAAACAACAACAAATTGAAAGATCATGAAGGGTAAACAAAAAAAAAAAAATGTAGCTAGCTAAAATAGAGCATAGGACAGCATCAGCAAGTTCATATATGTTAAAGATATTTATGAAATCAAATATAACAAAATTAGAAATTTTCATTAGGCCTATATGTTTCTAAATAATCAAATTTCATGAAATCTACAATAATAAATAATATTGCTTAAGATTATGACCATCTGTAAAGAGTGGATAAAAACTAGCCTAACATCAGAAGCAAGGTTATATACTGCCAATTGATTATCCTAAGCTTTAAAAAAAAGCAGTTACAACAAACAATAATATTAAATTAAGAAGTTTTGAATGCCATTCAACTGAGCTTTCAAGAAAATATTAGTCCTAATAGTTTCAATTCCAGGTAATTTTTGGCATGGCCATATCCAAAGAATTTATTACTAAACATTTTCACTTTTAAGATATTGTGTTTTTTTAAAAGTATGTTTCATTTGACTATTATATTATGGAAAAGATGTGAAAACAAGATATTTTGGTAATATGCATGTTCCATCAAAATGCTAAACAATTATTTTATGTATTTCTAATGATTGCAAATCCGAAACAAAGCACGGAGATATGTAATTTGTGATGAATTTTGAAATACAATGAAGTTATCACTTTTCAGCAATTAATTCTGTAGGATTTGTCAACGATAAAAAGTCAGAGCTAAAATATCAAGATAGTATTTAATAATGAATTCAAACACAGAAACCATATACTAATTAAAAAAAATTGTTAACAAAAATAATTTGAAGTAATGAATTAATAATATAATTTAGTTGAAAAAACTGGAACACAGTGAAAATTCAAGTAAAATATCAATTTATTGAAGAACGATTTTCACACATACAATAAAAATAACTTATTAAAAATGTCAACATACATAATAAATATACAGTTTGAAAATGTAACATGATTAGAAGCATTGTATTTGATATTTTTGCATCACATAAATAATAACAGATGAGTAAAGATATCCAGCACAGAAAATGCCTTCAATCTATTAATATAAAGCAGTTTTCTAAAAAAAAGTTCGTTTTTTTTCCCAAGGAGTTTATATCATCACCATAAAAGGAATTTCATGTGATTCTAAAAGTAACTTTGGTGTGCTCAACTCCTTCAAAACTATTAAATGCTCTATTGAAGTGACAGCAGTCAGACAAAGGATAATATTTCACAATCTTTGCAATATAAGCTTTAAAGATGATTATTTACAAATACTAAAATAATTTTTTTGCAGTCTACAGTGATCTTTGTTTGAAAAGCACTTTTACCCATATTTTATACAAGTCAGAAAACCGTCACCTAATCTTACATTTATGATGGCGCTTTGATATTACATATTAACACTTATATTGTTTATTTATTTAAAAAGGAAATTTTCAGAACTTGTTTAAGACACAGTCAAATACAACACTCTTTGAATACTGAAGCACTGGATGTACAATAAATAGCAATGATGTGCTGGTCATCAGCACACAAACCACATGTTTGAATAACAAATTGGGTTTTCATACAATTTTTTTTGCTCTGAAGAGGCATTCTAATATTTTTTTAACTGAATCAACAAACGATAAGATATTAAAAGAAATTGCGCAAATCATGCTTGTTTTTCATGAAAGAGAAAAATTAAAACAATCAAAACAGTAAATAACACTACAAAACTCATTTTTTTAACCTTCTATTATCATCTCCCCCCCATAGAAACTGCACATTATTATACAGTAGAGAACCTTCGAACACATGCACAATATCTATAAAACATAAATAAAATAATATGAGATTATATCCGATCATTATATTCCAAAAATAAACTGCTCCAACATTTCAGAATCTAAGGAAATAGAAATTATTTCCTAAAAAATTAAATAAAATGTTTTGTTCTTATCTACATCTGCTATCAATTAATATATAATTTAATATCAATTTCGGAAATAATTATACAATACACCAGTGAATAATTTCTCATGCAAAGTAAAGAATGTGCAGATCAAATCAGCTCCACATTCTTTCCCAATATCAATACATGATCAATAATTTGACAAATGAGGCACGCCATATATTTAAAGCATTCTAACCTAAAACAATGGAGTCCTAAAGAAAGGGATTATTAGTCTGAGGACTCGATGAAAAAGGTGTAGCTGTTGGTATTCCCATTGCTATTCCAGGAGCAGGCATAACAGGAACAGGTGGAACAACTATTCCTGCAGATATAGGTGGTATCTGCATTTGAGCTCGCAGTTGATTGATAGTTGGAGGCGGCGGCCTCATCGCTTGAAATGGATTACTAACAGGTGGTGGGACACCAAATGGATTTCCAGATCCAAGTTCTAAAACATAAAAGAGAGCTTTACTAAATTAAAGCACAATTTTAACAAGGTGATTACATTTAAGCGAGTACAAGATACAGAAGATTATTGACAAATCGTTCTAAAAACTCAATCATATTCATTAAGCATCATGGCATGTTTATAGTTTCTTTTCTTTTTTCTAAAAGAACAAGTACTAAAATATTCTGAAAGCAAACATTTTTTTTCTCCCAAAGTGCAACAAACTTTTATTGCCCTAAATATTGTAACTACACATATACTTTGAAACAGAGCTTCAATAAATAAGGTAGACAACTGCATGAAAATATTGTTTACAGAGGGGGCAGATAAAAAGTACAAAACTAATTTCTATATGGCCAACATAGCATAAAAAATGTGCTAGTAAAATGCTTCATTACATTTATCTATAAACATGCAGTTTCACACTTTTATCCACAAAATTTGTAGATAAGCTTATTGCTTTGTATGAGCCTATCCAAAATTCTAACAGAAATATTTACTTCAGAAATGTAAATTCATTCAATACAGAAAAATTATCACATGCAAATTTCTGGCAAGTAGAACATTATCCAATGATCAAGATTTAAAATAAATTTGCTACTGATGCTAAAATGCAGATTGCTATTCATTTTGATTGAACGTTTATCTTACAGAAGAAGGGGAATATGAAGCAACAGCAACAACAAATTGTAAGAGCAATATTAAGTTTTCAAAAATAACATATTTCAGTAACGAGGAATGCTTTGAAAAGTAATTGTAATGCCAGACAAAATGAAGTAGAAATCAAACGTTTTCCAAATTCAGAATGGTTTAGAGACTGCCAACTACATTATCCTTACTTTTTCGGAGATGATCAGATGCGATACAAGTAATACAGAAATGTACTTTTTGGCTTATTCTAGTAGATAGATGAAGAGTTGGGGGCTTTATTGCTTGAAATGGATTACTACTAAAAGGTGGTGGGATAGCAAATGGATTCATTCCACATCCTTGAGAACAAATAGTCTCTTCAGAACTCACAATTCCAAAACAACAATGCAGAGATCACTTAAACAAAATTACAGCATTTATAAACACCTTGTATAATCAGATAATGGTCAATGTCTAGAATTTCACAACTGAACTCCATTTCAGACAGAATCAATGCTTTCTTTCCTTAAAAATGTATCTTGAAGAGATAAAAGTTGCTTTAATCCGGACGGAACCATCGACTGGCAAAACGATGACTTTAAGAAACATGGAATTTCCTTCTTAATATTAACTCCACCATCAACAAAAACATTCTATTAATGTGTAAAATGGTATTTCAGTTAGTTTAGAGAAATTTTTTCCATATAAATTACTTTTTTAAAAATTAGTATCTTAAAAATAATTATTCAACAAACAAATTTCGAAATGTGTCATACCTCTTTCAGATCCTTGTGAACTAACTAAAGCATCTAGGTTCACCAAATTAGAATTTGGTCCTAAAAATGTCTCTGGTGTTTTTCTTACATTGATATTTTGACCATTTTCTCTAGCATGAAAGGAACTTGCATTTAAGGACTCTTTCCATTCACTCATATCAAAAGGATTTGGAGTTCCTCTATTTGTGCTAGTATCTAAATTAATAAAGATTAAAAAAGATATCTAAATTAATACACATTTTTTTATTTAAAAATTTACAATTCTTATAGCTACTTGCATGGATGCAATTAAATAGAATACATATAAAAATAAAAGGAAAATCTAAATCACAACTATATTTTCAATTCTGCAAAATTACAAGAATAAAGTGTAACAACTTTTTATACAACTTAAGACAAATAATAAGTTCCTCCACAGATATTTCAAATTTACACCATCACATTCATTTGACTGACAATCACAGGGAAAGAAATTGCACATTGGTTATTTTATACCTCTTAAAACCCATTTGGCTATACATGAAAGACTTGGTGTTCCAATATTATACTTGCTTGCAACCACTGTAATGGACACTGACTTAAAACTTTAGTCATTTAAACAGTACACATAAGAAAATACTAATAACAAGAATAATAAAACAAATTACACAAATCTTATAAGATGACACTAATTGAGGGATTTTAAGTTCAATTTACTATTTACAGAAAATCTGAAATTTAACCCTGAAACAATATATTTACATTTTACCTATCAAATTATAAGAGTAAATTTTATTCAATTGGCACATGGAGGAATAGGAAAGAAATGCTTGAATTATAATTGAAATTTGTTATAAATTATTACATTAACAAAATTTAATAATAATCTTGAAAAAGATTTTTACTATAGTTTTAATTTTTATAAAATTGGGTTCCGTTTTTCATTAGTCAAAAACTTTTTTCCCTGTTTAGCAGCATCTGCAGCTAAAACGAAATGAAACCACATTTCATATACACACTGTGTAAAGCATAGAAAGACAAATTCCGAAAAAAGCATATATGGGAAATATTGGCTCTGTGGGAGTACAGTTATGAATGGATTCATGAAACTCACAGGAAATAACCTTTTATTTATTAACATTAGGGTCCCCTGGACGCCATGCAACATTTTCAAAATGCTGACCTTCCCTGTGTGCAACATATTGCATGTGGTGTATGACGTTCTCTACTGTTGCATATAAACTGTCAGTTTCGATGTTCATAACAGTCCGTCTTTGGGTCTGTTTTATGTAGGTTTGGAACGGTACTACGGAATTTAGGTATACCCACTGCCGAGTCACGTGGGTGTGATGTCTGGGAACACGGGGCATTTCATATGAAAATATTGATTGATAATTCTCTCACCATCGAAATGCACTGAAAGATGAATATATGCACGTGCTCCATCTTGCATATAAATTATTGAGTCCAAGCACTGTCTTTACTGCAATGCGTAATAACAAAAGTTTGCAACATTGACCCAAAGTTTTCGCCATTATTGATGTAGGTAATAGGTCCCGTTTGAGCGAGATTCTAAAAAAAGTACGATTCGATTATGAAATTGGCCGTGAAACCACACCACACGGTCATTTTTTCTTGCATCAATGTGGGACATTTACGTGCCCAAATACGGCAGTATAGACAGACCCATTCAAATAAAAATGAGTTTCATCTCATCACAATAGTTTCGAAAGTTAATCAATGTCGACCTCCATTCGGCAAGAAGCATTAAAGCGAAAATGAGGAGCTTTTCATGATCTGCTATTTGTAATGATTGCACACGACTGATCTTATACAGATAGAAACGCAGCATTCTGCGTTAGATTTTCCATACAGTAGCATTGGGCATATCTGTTTCGCGAGCAACTGCACGAGCGCTTGGACTATTGCTAGTCCCTGTGCTGTCAAACACCAATGTAGCAACATCTGTTACTGCTTTTCATCCTCTGCCGGCTCTAAGTCCTAGCAAACCAAATTTCCACGATTTTTTTTTTTATCATTGCTCTTAGTGCTAAAGCAAACACTGGACCTTTACGCAAGTTATAAAGGGTTGCATTGCATTACATTGTCTAGTATAGAACAGGTTTACCAGCACAACATGCTGAGGTAAGGATGCCAGATTAAGCACGCATCAGCAGCCAAAAACGAACAGTAGCAGGTCGATTGTTCTTCCCTTTTTACCAGGAACTCATGGCGTTGCTGTCACGCATGCACTAAGAATTTTTTTTTAATTTCTCAATATGGAAACATTCTTCTCTATACGTGTCAACAGCACCACCAATATTTCTTAAGTCGGCACCTTTTGGCACTAATTTTTTTTTTCTTCAGAAGGAATTCATTTTCCCATGCCTTTTACAGCCTATATATGAAATGTAGTTTTATTTCGTTCATTCATTTCAGCTAAACAGGGAAAATTATTTTATGAACACCCTGCATTTAGTTTCCATCCCAACCACATCAATATAATTGATCATGTTCATTATCAAATGATTATGAATAATTAAGCCACTATCATGATTTACCAAACCGTAACCCGTCTAACGGGATTAAAATGTTCTAAAGCTATATACTGAAAGAGAAAACTTGCTTCAAAATTGTTCAGGTTCATTAACACAAGGAAACCTACAAATTTTCTTGCACAATTACTTACGCCCTATTTATGAATTTAGGAAGCAATATAATGACATCATTTGCAAAATAATTCAAAGTAATAATGAAAAAAAAAAAACATTAAATTCCAAGAAAATTTCACGCATCAGACAGCCACGGCAATCACATTTTTTATATTAATGAATAATGGATAATTATTTTTATTTCAAGAAAAATTCACGCATCAGACAACTATGGCAATCACAATATTTTTCTTCCAATAATGTGGCACAGGTGACAAAAACACAGTCAAAATGTTCACAAAGAACAGCACTGAACACGAACAAAAGCAGAGAGCAAATCGATAAATCGGGAATAATAATAGCCTCACAAATACAAATAGAGAGTTTGCTCAGCGACCACACTTTAAAAAGACAATTACTTCCTGTGAGCATCTCCACTTATATAGTCTTCTAATTGGGGGTGACGTTACAAAGAATTCTCCAGAAGAATCTCCAGTTCTCGGTTCTTAATAGAGACAGGACCAAAATTCTTGCATTTACCAGAACTTTCGTTTTTGTCACCAAATTGTAGCCAGGGGCGGGGGTGTCACTAAATCACCCATTCACCATCCATTAAGAGTATCTGTAAATCTCTCCATTAGAATTATTATAAGAAAATCTATAAGAATTGAAAAGGGCCAATTAAAACCTAAAATTACAAAATATTTACAAATAGAATAAGATTTTTGTTAAAGACTTTAAGGCCCCTTATCTAAGATTTTAAGTACTACTATACTTGCAATTACCACAGTTTAGTGTCATTTGATTTCCACCGCATCTCATTACAATGAATAAGTATGCTCCTGGTAAAACAATTATGCAAAATTAAACAACGTTCACGAATTATCAGCACTTATTCTTTTAATTCTGCAATGATAATCAATGAAAGCTTAAATTCAATTGAAAATATATCTACTAAATGCAACAATTATTATAAAATACAAAAGAAGACGAATTTAGCTAGCATAATAATATCAAAAGTTTACCTGGCGAACTCATGGCCGATCTTTTACTAAGCAAATCATATTCGTCTAATTCTCCATTTGATCGTCCTCCAAGAGCTTCAAAAGATACACTTGCAGAAGTAGACATACGAGGGACCCAAGCACTTCCAGCTGAAATAAACAAATACATTAAAATAAAAACAAGAAAAATCAGTAAAATTTTCATATTAAAAACTGAATATGAACTCTTATAAACTGAACAAAATAGGGAACATCATAAAAAATAATCAATCATTTAAACACTAATTAAAATGAGATACTTGAATGAATTAAATATTTATTGAAATGGCAATTTGATTTTATATGCAAAAAGGGCAAACTAAAAAAAATAATACATAATTATGTATTTCATAAATTATGCATTTCATATTTCTAATAGGATACATAAACAATTTCTAAATTTTCATCAAGCCTTTTAAAAGTTCTCACAAAATTCAATACAATATATTCAAGCAAACAACATTTTTAAATTTTCAAAAGCTTTTACTGCAAGAGAAAATTTACATCAACAATAATTATAAATAATGTCCTTAAAGAATTTTATGGCATATTATTAGTCATGTACAGGATAACTTCATGCTCATTTTAAAACTGAACTTTCAAGTAAAAGCAAACTTATAAAAAGAGTGAAAACATTTTATATATTTCATCTTAAACACATTCACATAACTTATACCCAGTTAAAATCAAACTTTAAAAGCGCTTTAACTTCTAAGTAGAAATGGTTTCCTACTTGCTATGGAAATGTAATAACGGTCTTTCGCTGTTTTGAACTGCAGCCCCCAACAATTTCGGTTCCAGCGTCACTCTCAAAAAAGAGAAGTTCCTTTTAACTATTGAAACGTCGCAAAGTCCACTCATCCGATAGGGGCCGCGGTGGCCTGGTGGTAAGGTCTCGGCTTCGGAACCGGATGGTTTTCAGGTTCGAGACCCGATTCCACCGAAGAGCTGCCGTGTAAGGGGGTCTGTTACACGTTAAATCCGTCCTGACCAAACGTCCTCCCGCTGGTGTGGTGTGAAGAGGGGGGTGCCAGCTCCCGCTGGTGTGGTGTGGAGAGGGGGGTGCCAGCTCAGGTGTCGTCCTCGTCATCTGACCGCGGTTCAAATTTACGAGGTCCGTCCCAAAATAGCCCTAGTGTTGCTTCAAACGGGACGTTAATAACTAAAACTAAACTCATCCGATCCTCTTTTAGAATCATATTCTAAGCGGAACCGCTGCACCGCATTTCTCTCAAATGGTCATAATTCGAACTTGCTGACGGTATCGAAAACTGCTTTTAAATTTCTTTTGGAATCATTCAACAATAAATGAAGTTCTGATTTTCTTCAACGACTGGAATTTTTTTCAAGCCTCTAGAATTTTTTTCAAGCCTCTACAGCACAACAACCATTTACCTAATATACTATATTATATATATATATATAATTTCTAATTAATCCATGGAGTTGATAAATTCTTTTCTGAAAGTATACAAGCTCTTACAACTTTCTCATGATCTCTCTTCCCTATTTCTTATTCATTAATCTTATTCCAGATAGCAAATAAAAATGTATCGATATCAAGGATAAAAAGTCTGCATCAATCAAATAGTTTCTTCAACATTCTTGAAATGAGTGATGTTCTAGTCCAACAGGTGTGTTTTTTATTTAAATTGTAATATATTTTACAAACAAAAAACTCCATCGTGTAAAATCTTCATAAAAATATATAAATGTGTATAAAATCAACATCGAAAAATTTGCAGCCGAGCAGAGATGTCAAAAATAATTTTTATATATTTTGAAATATTTGAAATCATTAAGTAACGGTTTGATTTTTGAAATTGATGAAATCTACCGATTTAAACATTTTGACAATTAGAAAAATTTGAAAGCAATTTGATTGCATTATAATTGATTTGCGAAGTTTTAATTGCACATCATTTTATTATTTTGAAATCAGATGTAAAATACTTTTTAAATTTTAGCGTTACTATGATTTGTTACTGTATAAAAAGTATTTATTTTAAAATACTGACAAACTAAATTCAGTATGTTTTGAAAAACAGCTGCTTCGAAAATCTCCATAAATAAGTATTTGGTATTATTATGGAAGAGTGCTGCTTGTTAAAAATATATCATGAAAAGGCTAGGCAAATCAAATTTATAAAATGTGTTCTTTAAAAATGTTTAACTTCTTGAAAAATTTCATGTTATTTTATTAAAACATTTAATTTGGTGCAAAGTTACAGGTGTCGTTTTAAAGCATGGAAAAAATATTCTATTCAGAAAAAAGAGAAGGGTGGGGGTGGGGGTGAATCTGCCATTTTTTTAAAGCTTTTGATTATGAATTTTATCCTAGATTGAAAGGAAAAAGTATTGTGTTTATTTGCAAAGAAAAAAGAAAATTCAATAATTTCCTACCTTCTCATACCTCTAATGATCAAATCTACTTAAAACTGCAAAAATTGGACTGGTATTATTTACAATGAAAAGGTTTATTTTCTCAGAAGATAGTTGCAGTTTTTACATAATTCTGAAATAAAATTTCAAAATGCTTACGGAAAATTAATAAATTCTTAGTAAAACAATTTAATCAATTACAGCATTTAATATTTACACTCTGGAAGATAATATTATTGATTTAAACAGAAGATTAGACATGGAAAATATTTATATATGTAATTTAAAAACTTTGTTTCCTTATGGACTCAACAGCAAATTAAATGGAGAGGGTTATGGGGATTTGGATAACATTTGTATTTATAATAAACTTAACATCTTTGAGGATTTTCTAGATAAGGAAAACAAAAGTAAAAGATTCAAGAGAGGAAAAGGTAGAGGAGGCAATTTTGATATAGTACCTGAGGAATTTCAAAATTTGTGTAATTTGGAACATAATAGTGAAAACATTCTTAAAATTAAGAAATATCTATTCGGCTTTACGAAAAATAAAATTAGATGGTTCATTAATAACAAATTTGAAGATTTAGTTTAAAAATTTATAATTCTGGATCTAATCAAATTTAAGCTTAATATAGGAAAAAACTATTTACTATTTAAAAATAAAAGTAATTTAAATAAAGAATATTGTGTGGTGAGATTCTTGGATATTTACTTCGAAAACCTCGGGTTACCAAAAATTGTGCACAACAATAAAGAATTTTTTCCCCTTAAAGGATAATGCAATAGCTTCAATAACATTTAGTTATTCAGCAACTTTAAGAAAAAGAATCTGTAACTATAGTAAAAATTTAAATAAAATAGATAAGACATATTGTAATTGCAGCAAAGACATTTATAAAGATTATATAGATGCTGACAAAGGACATTATAACAGGGAATTTGAAAATTATAGAGTCAAGCCCTTTAAGAAATTTGATGGAAAGGGGAACAAAATTTAGATTGAGAGAAAGAGCAAACATAAAAAATCTTAATTTCTATCAGACAAGATTTGGATACTTTTATTTCCAAATTATCTAGGAAATACCATTGGCCTCCAGAGGATTTCAGAGAATGGAAAGTACAGATTTTAGAAGAAATTAAAACAAAATTTAATGCAGATAACATTAGAACTAAAGAAAGAGGAATTTATTTCAACAAAACATTGAAAAAAGAAATAAAAAATTTAAAAGACAGATTTGTTGTTACAGTAATAGATAAATCGGCAAATAATTTCGGTTTAATTTGTAAATATTATTATAAAGAACTTCTAATTAATGAATATAACTCTAATTCAACTTACAAATTAAATAACACCGGGAAAAAAGAAACTGGATAAAAGGATGCTGGCTTTCGCTAAATGAACTAAAATTAAGACTTGCTTTTTAAACTACTCTTATCTATTCCCAACAATAAAATTTCATAAAAACCAATAAAATTTAGATTTGTAACTTGTAGCACCGGTAGTTACAATTATTATACTGGAAAACATTTCTTTAAATACTTGAAAATTGTCTTAGAAAAAAATTAAAGATGAAGATAGTTTTATTATCAATAGTAATAAAGATATCTTGGAATTTTCTATAAACAAATAAAGGGGATTCCAATGGGAACAGCCTTTTCAAGTGCGTTAGCCAATATTTTCCTACATTATTATGAAAAGAAATAATTAAACACAACTTAGTAATAGGCTGTAGATACATTGATGACTTAATTTTGTTAAATTTGGATAATTCTAGTGATGTTATAATTGTTACCCAAAGGATGTAGTTTTGAAACAAACAAACGAAAATCAACTTAGAGCTAATTATTTAGATTTAAATATTGAAATTAATAATGGAAAAACTTTAATAGGTATTTTTGATAAAAGGGATGATTTTAACTTTAAAATAATAAAACTTAGTAACTACCATTCTAATTTACACTCTAAAATTTTCAAAAATTTGATTTTTTCACAATTTAACAGGATTAAAAAAATATGGAATAATAAAAGTTCGTATATTTTAGCAACAAACAATCTCATTGAGAAGTTAACTATTAACGAATTCCCAAAAAACTTTTACAATATAGAGGTTTTGATAAGAGAAGGACTGTCTGATTTCTGACTTCCTCCGGTTTGTTGGCTTCGAGTTATGACTTAACAGAGGGCGCTTCAACTTTGATGATGTTACATTATGACAAAACTTAGTAAGCATATATAGCTGTAAACGTGGAAAATTTAATTTTGGTTCAATTTAACGAAGTGCATTTGCTCTAACAAGTTTATACCTCACATTATCTTTTGGAATTATACTTTCAATTAGTAAGTACTTAGCTTTCTGGTTTAAATGATTTTGGTTCTTTTTTCTTGGTATTTTGTGGCGTGATTTGCTGTGTTTTTTTCTGGATTGTTTTTTGAAAATGTTTTTATTCTTGTAATACTAATTTTTGTCTCCAAAACCTCAATTTTCTGGGATTTTCGGGTCACGAAGGGTCAGTTGGTTGGACGAGAGTCAGACCCTTCACAGAAAAATATCCCTGGTTTGAATCCTTGCCTGAGGGTGACCCTTGAAAAAGTCTTCGGGCCGGATTCATTTTATCTTTCTTTTTGAATGTAAAATTATTTTAATTCTATTTTGGTTAAGCTCATTTGTGTTTTAGTTGTAGCAGCATTAGCGCTCTCTAAATACAATGTATATTTTATTATATATATTCAGGAAATTTTATATAGTTAATTTTCATATTGTTTATTTCTGAATTGATAGTTACTTAATCAATTACAGCATATTCTCAAGCTAAAATGTGCTTCAATTCTCCAATCATGAATAAACAATCAAATCTATAAAATAATAAAAGTCACTGGTATCAAACAGTTATATTAATAAACTTTGTCTTCCAACAGTCTACATGATTAAGGATACTTTGGGCACAGTTGTAAAACCAGCATATGCTAACACCACCGAATATTTGTATCAAAAAATACCTTTTCACTATTTTGAAACATACCCCCCCCCCCTTTTTTTTTACATACTTTGATTTTAAAAAAATCCACTGCCACATATTTTATTAACAATTCAATTGTTTTTGGAAATATCAAAAAATGTTTTCAAGTTTCTTTTAAAGGGCGAAAAAGAAAAATAAAACTTTCCCACATGCTACGAACTTTTAGAAAAAAATTATAAACATTCTACATCACATATGGCCACTGAGAACTCAAAACAACTTGTGAAAGTTTGTCTTGTATTTCTGCCTTCATTTTATTATACAATTATCATTATTTTTTAAATCAACATACTTTATAAAACTCAGTTTTAAAAGCTATTTCTACTATTCAATTTGAATTTCCGAAGCTATGTAATTATGTTATATTTCGGCATATGTAACAACTTTTTCAAGCCAAAATCTGTGACTAATTTAACTTTTTAAATTGTTTAAACATATTTATGAAGTTGCTCCATCTTTGAAGAATCATTTAATAGCAAGGGTCGAGCTATCACATGTAAGAAGGCAGAAAATATAATTTCTAATAAATCTATGCACTCAAAATAATTTCTAGTCACTGGAACTCTCAAGTTCCCCACAGAACCAAAACACTGAGTCTACAAATTCTTTTCCACAAGTTCCGAACACTTTCTCTCTATCCAGGTTTCCTTTTTTTCATTAAACTCTATGCTCGACTTGGTTTAGGCAAAGAAATCTTGATAAAAGCTAAAAAATGGATTGTTCTCTTGAAATTATGAAGCATAAAATTCATCAAAGAACTCAATAATTGCTTTTACAAAGCATACTTTATTGAGGTAACATGTATTGAGATAAAAGAGAAATTTAAAGACAAAGAGGTAGAGTAATTAAATGTCTTATCTTTGATAGTGAAGAAATACCTATAAATTTGCTTACTTCAAAATCATCTAGATAAAATTTTCTAAATTAATAAATGAAAGAAAAATTACATATAATGAAATTGGTATTGTCAAACAAGTAAAATCTTTCATTTTAAGATGTTATAACTTTTTTCGAAAAAATTTCATCCAAAGTTTCCATGGGAAAAAGGCATAATATTGGTTAATTTCTCATAAACTGAAAACGTTTTATTCGTCTGAAAGAGCTTTATTTTTCTTGCTTTGCATTTCAGTAATTGACTTATGCTTCCTTTTAGGCATTTTATTAAATTGAAACAAATGAAAAACTGGTAAATGGATATGTATTAAAATAAAACAAATATAAAAGATAGTGGTAGAGTAATATTAATGCATTTACACCTTTTAAAAAATTAATAATGGTTCAAAGAAATATTGTACAGATTGAAATTCATATCATTCAAAAGGTGAAATTTTGATTTTTAAAATGGTTAAAAAATATTGCTTCTGGAAAAATTTCCTCCGAAATTACTAAGAGGAAAAAAAAAAAAAAAAAAAAAAAATTGATCGATTTACAAGTAATAGAATATTAATTAAATTTTGAACTATGAAAAGTTGATAGTAATCTCCTTGTTTTCGTAATTAGTATGCATAATTTGGTTGAATGTGATACAGTAGTTTAGAAGGAGATGTGGAACACACATACAAAGCCCCAATGACTTATTTATATAAAGATATAAATACAATTTCGAAATTCATAGAGGGAGGGGGTATACATAATAACTATAAAGAAGGCACATACCTGCAAAGATTTAAAACTAAATTCAATGTATGAAGAAAATAGTGTGGCATTTTGAATTATATTTGTAACTGCACGCAATTTCAAACCTTTTTAAAGATACAAAACAAATCAAATTCAGGGAGGAAGATGAAGGAAAGAATGCTTTCAATTAAATAGGCATTTAAATATTAATTTAAAAACCATATGGGTGAGGAATAATATATTTAAATTAAAAATTCAGTTAAATCATACTATAAATTCCTTTTACAGAAAACTTATAAAAATAGGCTAGAAAATAAAGGTTATTCAACCACCTACTCACAAACTCTTCAGTACATTAACATCAAATTTCTAAATCTAAAATTTAAAAATTATGCAATATTACAATTAGTAAAATTTTAAAGAAGAAACCTTGCATGTGAGTAATTATTTCTAAGACATATCTCTTCAAGTCTTTATATCTGTTTCACTTACATCAAATGTTTAGAATTCTTTCTATCAAAAGATAGATTAATGATATAATCTGCAATGAAATACAATTTTAAAAAAGAACCTCATTTTAAAACTAATAATTCCATTTTTCCTTGTTCAAATAAATACTGATACAAAGAACTGCCCACCTTTCATTTTTGTTTCCAAAGATTTATAATCATGACGATAGAATTTAAATATATAATTATTGATGAAACACAAATTTATGAAATTATACAAAATTTTAAGTCTGAAGTTAGTAAAACAAACAAACAAAAAGAAGAATGAATCTCAAAAAGCAGAATTCTGTTCATTTATGTTTCAAATACGTAATTAAATATATTTTAATTGAAAATAATTACAACTCTTAAATAATTTTATTTAAAACATGGAATGATATAAAATTCCTTTACGAAATGCACCAAGGGAAATTAGAAATTCTAATTTTAAGTTCCAACTTGGTTAATTTATTTTAATTATAAAACAAAAAAGAAACAAATTAGATATATTGCAAACCGATAAGTTTTCCCCCCAATTGTTTCATTTTCACAGACACACAAGAATGAAACGGTGAATGTTTTCTTTCATAACTACTAACAAGTCATTTAAAATCAATTGACGGTTGTTTTTTTTTTTAACATCACAATCACTTTTATTGTTAATTAAAAAAAAGAGAGAGAGAGAGAAATTCATTTTAACTTGAATACAAGTTTATTATTTATGTAATTAAGTCTTGGAAACCTATATAATAATGTTGAAGAAATGCTTTTCCCCACTTTTAAATATATCATCTAAAGACATTAACATTTCACTTTTGATTGATTCAACACATACTACTCATTTAGAATCTACATTACAATCCTATAAGGAATATCATAATTTAAAACCCTGATCAGATGTAAAGCTATTAGGTAGATTGGTACAATACATTGATTACCACAATCACTATGTACAAATATTCACAATTAGGGCCCCAGAAAAAACAGGGTACATAGTAGTTACAGCAGGCAGAAACTGCTACATAAATTAAGTACTTTTAAGTATCTTAATCAAAGAAATTAAGCACCTTTCTACACGTATACATATGTAAACTATGAATTTATTTACATATATACTACATATTTATTTAAATGGATACATCATTTCTGAAAATGTCAACATTGATACAGAAGTGTAGCATAAGCAAAAAGTTTGTATTTGATTTTTATTAGTTGAATTATAATCAAAAGGAAAATGAAAATTAAAAAAAGAAAAGAAATTAGTCAAAGGATTTTTTAAAAGTATTTTATGAAGAGAGCACGAGACAATAAATCACATTGCTTCAAAATGTAACAAAACTCATCAAATTAAGAAGCTTATTCAATGAACTGCTTTAAATTAAAAAAAAAAAGTTTAGATAAAAACAAAGAAAACTTTTTTTTTCTTTCATCATGACTTTAAAGCAGTAAAATAACATGACATTAAGATTAGAAGAAGCAATGATATTGTTTTGAATTTCATAGTAATAAGAATCATTTATATAAATTGTGTCCAAAACTATTTTTTCCAAAAATTAGTTAAACAAAAGAAAAAAGGCATTCATTCATACAAATTTTTCCTAATTGAAAAGCTATTTTTAAGTTTTTAAAATAGTGTTAAAATAATTTTTGTGGGATGATATATTTTGATGCTATGGTAAAAACACATAACTAATTTCCTAAATTTCATGCTCGTAACTTCAATGGTTTATGCTGTGCATTGCTTTGTCAATCTAGACCAACCTTTATATGTAAAGAGGGATTTCATGGGGAATAAAATTTCTATAAGAGTTCAAAAAAAAAGAAGAGAGAAAAAGCAATAACCGTCATAAAATGATAGAATCTGGAACTTAAAAAATAAAAGTTTTCGATATAAAATTGAATTCGATATAAACTCAATAAACTACTTTAATTTAAACTTAATTAACAAAAAATTTAAGTTTTAGTTAATGCAAAAGAAAGCATTTCCCCCTCTTATTACGATTTTAACATCGGAAAAATAATTTGACTCAATAAATGAAAGAAGCAACGATATTTTTTTGAATTTCATTATAATAAAAATCACTGTTATAAATTATGTCCAAAACTAATTGTTCAAAAATGACTAAAACTGAAGAGGGAAAATGCATTCATTCAAACAAAATTGGTATAATAGTAAAGCTATTTTTTAACTTTTAAAATAATGTAAAAATAATTTTCGTGCGATGATGCTCGGATGTTACGGCGACAAAGCATTAAAATTCTGTTTTTATTTTTAACAATAATCTTCTAAAATTTTGGAATATCCGTTCTAATTGACTTTTAATACCCAAAAAGCAACTTTCCATAAAAACTATATATATAAAAATCATTATAAAATTATATTACCTAAACCCTAAAAAATAGAAGTTTTAAAGAATTTTTTTTTTTTTACTTGGTTTAAAAATTTAAGTACCAGAACTAGTAGTTTATTTCCCCTTGGTAAAAACCAAAATTTGGCGAGACTGATTCAACAAATAATAATTTTCAAATGGATGGGATCATTTAAACAGTACACGTGAATTTCACCAATTTCAATTTAAAGAATACACCGTTTCACGATCATTAAAAACTTATGGCTTCAACTTAAGATCTCAACATACTAGAAGTCGTTCAATGGATTCAAACACAACACATGAACAAAAAACAAAGATAATGATGATAAAATGCGTAATGTACTAAAGTGGCTTCACTGCAAGTGTTTTTACAGCAGCTCCTACCATGTTCGATATATCTCTTTGGTGCACAAAAAAATTCATCCTGCTGTATTTTTGTTTTCCGTTGAACGGATCAATCTGCGTATTCTTCTATAACAACATATAAAATGTTAAACACACACTAGATATAACACTTAATTGTTTGAGACATTGAAGATTTTTTAAGAGTTTGAGAAATTTAAAAAAAAAAAGTGTTTTTTCGAACGCTTTTCGAGCCGCAACAAGTATGGTACATTATATATTTCGTACTGCTCCTTCCGAATAACTATTCCGGTATTTCAATAAACGACAATGCATATTGCTGAAGAAAGAGGGAGCACACAAAAAATTATGTGTTGGCACCCTAGACTCCTTCTCCGAATTCTTCCTTTTTCTTGGTTTTCTTCTTTGATACATCTGATAAACAAATCTTTACGATTATGCTTTCAAATTATCGTATTCAAAGTGAAGGAAAACAAAAACGGATAAAATTAAACACTTTCTAAGGACCTTTTTTGAAAATTAAGAACTTTTAGATGCTTAAAAATGGTTTAAAAATTTAAGCACTTTTTATGATGCTACACAACCCTGGATAAGTGTGTAGCAGCTTCACACAAGATGGCTAACATACAGTATCTTCCAAACAAAATCAAAACCCAACCGTGTACTCTTTTATGCAGCAACACTTGAAAGCCTTGCATTGGCTTGTTATATTAATGTCTTGTTTAGAAGCAGCATGGAGAATGTTTTAGGTAAAACCTTACTTTTGAATCAGACGATAAGGTCAGCACTTGAGCTGTCACCTCTCCTCCAACTGACATCCTGTACCTCTAAGAGGCGTCCAACAACTGAAGCAAGATTTAACATACACAGGTTGGAAATTTGGTTCCAAACTTAGCTCAATCGCTGCGATATCAGTACAAGGCCTTTTTGACCTTAGAAGCAAACTGGAAAACTATCAACATTATTTCATGCAAGGGCTCTCCTTCGAATAGTAATGCTTAAGGCTCTTTAACATACAAGAAGCCCATTTAATTACCTCAAAATGTATGTACATGGAAATTTACAGCAGCAGCATGTTAAGAAATTTAAATGTTGAATTTATGCAAAAGTAAAAATTTTAACTAAGAGAAAAGAATAAAATAAAAAAGAAGCATTAAATCTTTGCATTTCCTATGACTAATTTTTTTTTCTGTATTCATTATTATGTATTCAGAATACAGCAGCAACTGAAAAAAGAGTAAGGGAAATTTATATGCTACAAAATAGTCTTAACAATCAAAATATGTTAATAATAAAACTTTCTGAAGCATAAAGATCTGCAAATTTAACGGTAAGGTAAAATATATTGGAAGCTCAAGAGGTTGAACTTTTAAAAAAAATTTAGATTCGTGACTAGCTGAAAAATTTACATACCCGTTGTAACTGCAGGAGAAGTTGTGCCACCCCAAGGATCATTTTCATTAACATTTACAGGACTGGCAGACTGCCAAGGATCAGACGGTACCTAGGGGAAAAAAATCCATATGAACAAGAAACATTTCCAATGCTGCTTATTTCTTAAATAGAAAGCGATTTTCACCTTTATCTATTCATTCTGAATGAGATGCCTCTTATGCCATAAGGTCAATATTGCTGACACATTTAATTGATTTAACATATGTTTAGAGCTTTTGGAATTATATGCTAAGATGACCAGATGAGTTGTTGCAGAAATCTTCACTATTAAAAGGCTATAGTAGCAAACGACATCTATTTTCATATTTCAATAAATTACTTCAGGCAGCAATTTCCACTAAACAAAAATATGAAAGAAAATAATTTGCGATAAAGTCGATATTATCCTTCATGCTAACATGTTTTGTGCAAATGCAATATGGTTAGCTCTTGCTCTTATTATTAATTACATTTACGAAATAATTTCAACAAGAGAAAATACTTTAAAATAAAACACATTCATAAATTTTTAAAATCCCTACATTAAGGGATTTAGTTGATCCACAATTAATTACAAAGGAAAAAAATGCAGAAAAATTGAAAAGGTTTTTAATGTTTTGAAAATAATGTATTTCCCCATAAAAAATGATAATATCAAAACTAATAGATAATTCCGAAATAGATTCCCAGAAATTAGATTCCAGAGAAAACTGTAATAGCTTTTTAAACTTTTCTTAGAAAACCTGCAAGTTGAACATATAAAAAAGGAAATAAAGAAAAATATTTTTTAACAGTGAAGAATTACATAAAACTAGCTACCTTTGAGTTCCACAAATATACAATTCATATTGGTATCCACAAATCAGATCAGATTTTAAATTAGAAAGGCGTTTCAAACATTTATTATTTAAATTTAAATTACAATTTCCAAATGAAATATTTGGGACATATAAAACACATAATTTAAGTAAAATTTTAAATGATTTAAAATGCATCAACATATTTTAAATGAGAATATCAAATAAAATTATCGTTAAAATGCATAATGAACAACAATGAAAAAAATTATTATATAATATATATATTGATTCAGTGAAAAAGTTTAAATTCTAAGTATCATTTTCAGCCTTTTCTGTGGCTGAATAAAAATTTAACATTAATAGAAGAGCAAATAAAATGCAATTATACATCAGTATTTGTCAAACAAAAATTTTAACACATTAAAGAAAGAGCTTAAAATGAAGTCCTGTCAAGTTAGCTCATTCGACTGAATCTTATTTGCTTATTTTTAATCAAATTGAAACTGCTTTATACTAGCCAAAGAATGTGGGAATGTGCTTAACAAATATCAGCAATCTAATCATTACCAAACAAAATCGCAACCAAAGTTGGTGTCAACTAGTCCCGGTCTCCCCCAATACTGAAGAAAATTCATAGAGCAGTCTAAAGAATATTCCTCAAAATTTTTTCTCTTGCATATGTAAAACCAGCAAAAAATGTGCCTTTGTGTAAAAATAGTTTCAAAAGTTATTAGCAAGAAAATGGATAAAAACTTAGCAAAAATTGAGTAATTGATAATAAATTTTATAAGTATACATTTTTTTAAAAATGCCACGAAATGAATATTTAAAAAAAAAAGTGTTGAAATCCCATCTCTAATTAGGATTTAACAAGATATACCTTATATTTATCAATAAAATTGATCTTGTTGATCCATGGATCTTGAAAATTATGATTAATATAAAATATGAATTTCTTCAATTTGCAAAAATGAAAGATACAAAACATTAATACAATTAAGCAAATTTAGTTCAGATTAAGCTATCTATTGCTGTCTTTTACAAGCAATACAAACAAATTATAATAAACATACCAATAGATCATACTATCAAGAGGTCTATATTTAGTTCATTCAGCAATATGACACAGACAAGCATTTTTCTTGCCATCTTTTTAAAGCTCAAATTTTAGACTTGAAAATATAGTTTACCTCTACTACTGAAAATTTCTTACTGGTATAAATGTCTAATAACTTCTATATAGTATGTGCAATTTAGTTTCAAAAGTACACATAATAGTAAAAAAATAACAAACATTCTTTGTTACATGCAAAACAAATAAGACAATATTAGAATTATAAAGTCACAAAATAAAGAATTGCTAATAAATAGAACTTCACATACATTAGCAATAGGCATTCCCCATGGATCTGTATTTTGTTTTGTTGAATTAGTAGGTGATGAACACAAAGCCAAAAGATCAGCAGAAGCACTAGGAGTGTCGTCCGAGCCTTTCTTTTGATAATTTTCTTGGCTTTCAGTAAGTGCCATTTGAAGACGTAAATCATCATTCCGGCGTAATCTCTCTTCTTGTTCTGCTTCTTCTTTACTCATAGCTAAAGCTAATTGAAGTTGCAATTCCTCTTCGCCAGCAGTCTGGGGGCGAGCATTTTCCAGCTCAGTGCAAACAGCTCCTAAAACAGCAGAATATATATATTCTAAAATAGTCAACACAAATAGTAAATACAATCATATGACATATAAAGTATAATGTAGCCCCCATAAATTCCTTTTCTCCTTACAAACTCAAATGAGAGTCTCTTTTTTCTAACCAAGTGAAAATCTTAAATTATCCAGTCATTTAGGAAAATTACCTTCTTTTTTGCATTAAAAAAAAAAGACAAGACAAGTCATTTAATTCTATTGCAAATTATTTATCCTAAGTGATAGATCAAAATATTCACACCAGAAAAAATGAAAATACATATAATTATAGTCAGCACAATACTGCATTTAAATCAGATAAAGATGGGAAAAGGTTAGACACAACTTAATAATAAAAGAAGATAAACTGTAAATTAGTGACTTCACAGTGAAAGACCCTGTTCCTTAAGATTTACAGTCAATAAAAATGCTTTTCAACAGAAATTAAATGTAGACGGTTTTTAAAGTTGAGACTACAGAGACTATTGAACTTAGATGAAATTTATACATATATAAAAGGGTAAAACAATGATATAAAAATTATTAAATCAGTCTGAAGGATATAGGTTTCAACATTAATTCATTTAATAGGAGAAAAGATAGGTTAGGATACTAAGCAAGTAATCTAGAAATTATCTTTTTCGTTTATAAATTTTCAAACTAATAATTAATAAAATCTTATAATGAAAATAATTTATATTAAATGAATTAGTAGCATGCAAAGATAATCTATATATTAAAGGTATGTTAGGCAGATTTGTCAGGATGCATACAAAAAATTCTTAGGAATGTTTACACTCTAAACCATTTTTTTAAAATTGAGAAATTAATAAATTTTTGATAATACAAAATATACTTTAATATACATCACAAGAAATTTCTTTGATTTTTTAAAAATTAAAATATTAAGATTACCACAATTCAGTTCAGAAATAATATTTAGATACAGGCCAAGCCTATGCAATCAGTTATAGTTATTTCCCCTGAAACAAAATTGTTCAATAAAAGTGTATACAAAAAGAACAAGTAAAAAATGTACAAAAATGGCCATTATTCATTTTTTTTCTGTGTATGAATTACCTCTACTCGATGATAATCCATCCGGTGAAGATTCTGCTGAATCTTTTCCCCCAGGCGATGACTAAAAAATATGAATGAAAACTGATAGCAAACATCTTAGAATATAATTAGTAATAAAAAAATTAAGAAATAATTTAAAATGAAAAATTTTAAAATTAATAAAATTAAAAAAAAAAAAACAGAAAGCACATAAAATAAGCTATAAAAATTGCAAATTTTAGAAAAAGTTTAAACATTCATAAACCATCAACTTTTAAAGCTAAAAAACAATCCTGACAAATACAACTATAAATATAACAGAATTACACATTTCATTATTTTTTAAAAAGGCAGTAATAAAGAAAAAGAGAGAAAGACATGATTACATACCCCACCAGCAGCTTCACGGCCAGAGCGTGATATTGCTTGAGCTAAGCGCTCTTTAGCTTTTAAAGCTCTGGATCGTTCACTTTTTAAACGTTCATCATCTTTTAATAGAGATACCAACTGACGAGATTTTTCTCTTACATTCATTCCCTGGTCTTTGTTTTCTTCTACATATTGGAAATCTTTAAGAGTTTGAATAGCAAAAATATTTTCCTTACACTGTTGAGCCACCTAGAAAGAAAAATACTTCAATTAATATTTTAAGAAACACTTAAATTGATTACACAGTTCTACAACTCAAAACGTTAAAATCTTGCCTTGTATGCAAGCAAATAAATCTAAATGGAAATTCACAAACACAATTGACAAAACTAAATGGAAATTCACAAGTGCTTAAATCTCACACACACAGAGAGAGGGGGGGGGGGGAGTTATTTAACTCTTAAATCATTAAAAGAAAACAACACAATCCAACTAATTTTATGATTTAACTTGCAATTCAATAGCAACTCACTGTTACAGAACTTGATCATCATTTTAAGTTCTCATAAGTTAATTTATTAAACCAAAGTCACAAGACAAAGATAAATGTGAGAACATATCTAATTGCAAATATTCTTAAAGAGCAATGTGGTATAAAATAACAAGTAACAAATAAAATATACACAACTAATTTTAAAATTAAACAGGTACAGTGCATTTAAATTATATTGAATAGACACAAATTGACTATTATTCGTGTAATTTTCATATATGAGTTTGTCTTTTTGATAGATTTTCAAATTTAATTTATTTTCTTGAAGAAACCTCAAAATAAATAAAAGAACAGAACAGAAATTGATAAATAAATGCATGTTTCTGCCTAATTTAATGTTGTTGTTTTTTGTATGGGTTAATATTAAGAAAGTCAATTTAACCCTTTAAAGGGCCATTTTTTTTTCTAGTTATATAATGTTAAAATATTTTTAAGCTTTAAATTATAATAAGAAAAGGAATTCATTTAACTTATTAGATAAATTTTATTTGATTAATTAATTAATTTGGTTATTTAATAATTAAGTAACAAATTAAGACACATCATTTTGTGTAAGATAAAGAACTGAAGCATCTAAGTTTCTGTCTTTGTAAAAAAAATTGTCAGAACTTATGCCAACCTACATAATTTCATACAAATATTGATAAATTTGGTGGGAAGCATACTTCCCACGGCCCTAGAAAGGGTTAAAGGAGGCTACAAACAAATTTTAATATTGTTGATCATTCTCTGTGTAGATATAATATAATCAAAGTTATTTTAGGTTCCTACATGTAAGTATTTCCTTTAATAAGCATGTATTAATGAATGTTAGGTGAATTTTAGTCTCAATTTCTAATTTATTTAAAATTCATTTTTAGTTTCTAATACTTTTACATGAAATATGCTTTATATACAGGGTATTCTGAAATAGACTGATGGTTTTTAAACATACATAACAGGGAAACGATTAAGATTTAAAAAAATTCTTGCAGCAAATTCATGCGAAAGACAAATTTTTTTGGTTTTAGTTCAAAAAGTTGGCGATAAATGGCAATACAAGTCCTTTTTACCGTTTTTCTCGCTTGCAAATCAGTAAAATAAGCAGTCTCAGAAGGGGTTATTGTTTTGACTTTAAAAGGAGTGTTCTGTGACTTGACAAGCAGTAGAGAGTTGAACAGCAGTTTCTGTAGCAAAGTTTTGAAAATGATGTTACGTTGCAGGAAAGGATTTTCTTGTATTGTAATTCAACCGCCTGGGGTAGGATATTACTGCAACAAGAAGTTTCAGTGTAAATTCAAAGTCGCTAAGAGTCTGCAGCCGAATACAATAAAGCAACTGTGCGTGATATTCAAACCAACGGGCAGTATTGCGGATTAGAAAGTCGGAACTGTCGGACGACACAATTCGGTTATTACAGAAGCAAATGTACAGGCCGTTGAGGTAACAATTGTACTCTCCCCTACAAAATTACTACGAAAAATTGCAGCAGCATGTCAAGAGAGAAAAATGGTGATGCATAAGATAGTGTTTAACCTTCCTTGTTCCTGTACAAAATTCAAACACAACCTTCCTTGTTCCTGTACAAAATTCAAACACAGCAACCGTTTCATACCATATCTGTAGAGTAAAGGAACATGTTTGGGAATGAATTGCTGGGCATGATTGACGGTGGCAATATTGAACCATTATATCCATTCCATAGGCCACTTTCCAGAAAATAAATACCGATTTCGCCAACCGATAACGACATGTCATTGAGGCTGATGGACATTTCGAAAATATCGCACTGTGATTTTCAATTATTTCTTTATTTACATGTTTACTTTCTGCAGTGCCATCTATCTACAACTTTTTGAACTAAAACTAAAAACAGGGAGTTTTTTTAAACCCTAACCGTTTTCCTGTTATGCGCATTTGAAAATCGTCAGTCTATTTCAGGACACCCTGTATCAGTTAAAAGTCACTATTTAAACCCAAAATTTATGACCACCATATAGAGAACAAGAAGACATGATTCATTCATAGCAGGAATACAGCAAAAAAGGAGGAGGGGGAATTATAATCATATTTTATAAGGAAAACTTGGATGGAATGTATTACTGAAACTCATTTGTTGATTTATTATAAAATTCAACTCGCAAGAATTTCTTAATTCTGATGGGGAATTAAGTAACAAAATTAAAACAAGCTTAATTTAAATAACTAACATAACTTTGTAGGAAAATGTTTATTACATTTATACATCAACTCTTATTTGAATTTTACATATGCATATAAGTACTAATCATTTTTTAAAATTCTTATCTACCTGGATTAGGCAGAAACTAAAATATAGTGAAATTTAATTTCTTCTTAATCCTGTAACTTAGCATTTTTCTTCAGAAAAATTTTATGCCAAAGAATTTGTGCACAAAGATTTTCTTCCCCCCCCTTTAAATGATATTTCAAAGGTCTCCAACATTTTGCTGTATATTTTTCCATTTTTAGAAGGATAAGAATATAGTATTTCAGTAATCTGAAGATAGGTTAGTAATGGCAGATTTTAAATCAAGGGAAAATTATGGCTAGTTTTTATTGCTTTCATCACTTCAATATGGCCCAGTATGACTTCATGTGAACTTTTGCTTCTCGGCAGAAAAAATAAAGTGAAACAGAAGCTTTATTTTATCTCATTTTTTCATGAAATTATCTCTAATTTTCTAAATTAAATTTCTTTAATTAAATCCCAAAAAATGGTTATATGAAAAGTTCAAGAGCCTTAAAAACTATGCAAAATGAATGACAACTTTATTTTGCTACAGAAGTATGAAGAAGTAGTTTAATGAAAATTCCACTGATTCTTCAATTTTTTTGAAATAATTTCTTCATTCTGAAAGATGATGCATACAGTTTAATAAATTTCATAATTAAGATTTTACGCAAAAGCATATTTTTTATGTATATATCTTCGTATATCAAAACGAGAGCGTACTTATGGTGTGGAACTTAGGTTAGGAAATTACAGGTAGTTTGTGCCATGCTTAAGTAAAAACTGTTCAAATTTAAATGGTTCAAACTAAAATAACTTCTAAATGGAATTTTAATCTAATTATTTTAAATCATTAACAAACAAACTTACAAAATTTACTAGTGTTTTTATTTTATAACTTAAACAGAAAAAAAAAAAGCAATGCATTAATGTTTCTTATATGGCACTTTGTGTTCACTAATTATTATAAATGTTTATAACATAAGGCTTTATCTCACACATGTTTTTCTTACAACATTCTAAATGGCATTTTTGAGGCTACTGCCAGCCATTATTATTATTATTTTGCCAGCATTCATTATCTTTTTACCAAGCATGTATAAAGTTAGTAAAAAAATATGAGAAAAATAAGACAAAAAAAATAATTGAGCAAATATAGGAAAACAATGAAGCTGTATAGAAAAGGGGGGGGGGTGACAAGTGCTGTGAGGGGGGAAAATAAAATTGCTTCTGCAACTGAGTTTAAAGATACTATAATAAAGATATCAGAAAAAAAAATATGAGGCTGAATATGAGTGATGCAATTGACTTTATCTCATTTGACGGCTAGTATCATGATGCATATGTTAAATTTGCAGCAAAATTTCCTGAGACAATATGTAGCCCTTCTGATAAATGAACAGTTCATACCATGAACTAAGTTTTTTTCCCCCTATATTGAGAATAACGATGACTATCAATTGAACCTTTCTGAAATATAAGATATAATTGATGATTTTGATATAAAGCCTGGTCAGAAAAATATTAGAAATAAGCATTTTGAGTATTGTCTTTATACAGGATTGCCACTGAAATCTGGGAGAAAAAAATAAATAAAAATCCCCTGTGTTTTCCATGTACATACATTCAAGATGGGAGGAAATGCGCAAATAGCACTCATGTGCAAATTATAATGCAATATGATTTTAAGGAATGGAAAAAGTAAAGAAAGGAAGCAACAAATTAACATTATTCGAAATAATAGCATATTAAAAGAAGGTTTATATTTACATAAAAAAAAAAAAACAATTTCTCTTTACTTATTATCTAGAATTTAACAAAAAAATTATATATTAAGGGAGGATGATATATTACCTCTCATGTTCTTTAACTGAACTCACACAAAATTAAAGACTCAGGTGAAATAAAATACAAAACTTTTTTGTTGCGATATAAATCGTTTAATGATTAACAAAAAACATTACAAAGCAATATTGCTTTTTTTTAATTTATTCATTTTTGCCAATTTATGTACTTGGGTATCATCACTCTGAGCAGATTTTTCAGCTATCAGTTTCATGGAGCTAATCATTAACAAATAAGGTATAACATTTCTGTACAACCTAACGTACATTTTAAAATTATTTCACTTTCAGCAAACATATACGAAGATATTTCCGCTATATCATTGAAAGTATTAAAGAAAGAATGTGATGCAACAAGTTTTAATGCCCATAAAAACTCAGCTTTAAATTATTGCTCTTTAACTAAAAAGTTCGAAATCTGCTTATTTTTGGACACGGAATTTGACGTTTTTGGATTTAATATGTCTCTTTCCCTGTATCCCTTTTAGATACTTACAACATCAATGATGACTCTTATGAACTGGTAGGCATTCTTATATGTTTTATTGTTTTGGCATGACTAGTAAGTGCCTGTTTTTCCATATTACTTAAGTATTATTATCTTCGTTAAAAGCGAGCAGCAAGCAACGAAAGTAATTTTCCAATTCGTATTTAATACGCATTTTGAGCAGTTCATTGTTTTTTAAAAAAATTCTTATCTACTTTGAAAAAGCTAACAGTTTCTCAAATAATAAACAAACCATTCAATAAACTTAAGTACGGTAGACTAAACACCACCGCATTGCTTCCGCAGATTTTCACGCAGTTACAGAAGTCTCGTGCATGCTCATTAGATGCAATTCGAGAATCTCATAGATAAAAAAAACCGTCTCCAAATCGAAACTGAACTGATCTATACAAAGGGAGGGGGAGTAGGAAAGGGGTGAGTTTCCGCATAACACAATCGCGAATGGTATTGTTTCGTTTTTAGAAGCTATGATCTTTAATTCTTGCCATCTTTAGAGATCGGCATGTTTTAGATGGGAAAAAAAGTAACTAAGAAACCTAAAATTCCCTGTATTTTCCCGGTTTTTATAAAAATTTTCAAATTCCCTTGCATTTTTGGACGATTTTTAAATTCCCTATGCTTTTCCGATTTTCCAGATTCTCAAGGTGACGTGGCAACCTTGTTATAAGTTTTTTTTCAAGAGTTAAAATCATTTATTATATATTTCAATTGAATGAAATGCATCGTTAGTTTTTTATTTGTAAGCATTAAATTGAACTGTCAAATTGATTTGCTTTTGTTTACTATTTATGATTACATAACTGTAAATCTTATGGCTAAGATTACATAACCATATGATTTACACAGTTCAATTAAGATTCCTTCCATCAGGTCTGACTATGACATCGTGACCAATTATGTTCAGCCATTTAGATGTTTTATAAATATATAAGGAATGTTTCGTTCTTAGAAGCTATGGCTATGATCTTTAATTCTTGCAATCTTTAGTTATGAAGTTTAAGTTAAGAAGAATAAATGGAGAGTTAAGTATGTTATTTTTATATCATAACTTGTTCATTTCAAATTGAAATAAATTATTTTTAATCGCAGATGGAATAGTTATTTTGCAGCAATAGTGACTCACCATTTAGCCTATTTCCAATAAGTAGTAGCCGAGTATGGTTATTGCTGTAAAAGAATTCTGCCGTTTTCTTTTTACTGAAAATTTAGTATGGAGTATACTGAACATCAGAACTTTGAAAAATTGAATTTTAACAACTACAAAGAATAGAAGTTCAATATCAAGATGCAGCTCATCAACTTAGGACTCTGTGAGTAAGAAAGATCCTGTTTCAAAAAATGATACAAAAACTGAGTAACAGAAGCTTAAATTGAAGGAAGGCAAAAGCTATCTCCACTACTGCTTAAGAATAGAGGAAAATTTGAAAAGTATTTTTTATAATATAGATTCTTCTGCAACAAGAAGCAAATGTGTTTGAACCTAGAAGTACAGCGAGAATTGGAGCTCTGAGAACAAATTTTTGAGTATTAATTTTCTACTGGACATAGTGAGAAATCACATAGGAAAAGTTTCTCAAATTGTAAAAGATCTTCAAAACGATGGAAAAGTTATTCTTATAAAATATCAAATGTATGCCAATGAGTCAACAAGTTATGATAACAATGCCATGTAATTATACAAAATAGAAGAAAAAGGCTTCATTTCTCTCAATATAGAAAAATTGTTTCTAACTTCCTACAACAAAATCCTAGCTTGAAAAAAATCTGAAGCATAACTCAACAAAGTGGCCTTTTTCTCTGCTGAAAATGATGTTTGGAAATGGAAAAATTATGCAAAAGAAGGAAGTGCTTTTCCAGTGGTACTTTTGGACACATCCAAAAGAACTGTTAGAATTTCAAGAACACTTAGATACTCCCCCATCAACAATTGCAATCTGCTTACTTACAAGCAAGCTGAACATACTAATCCAGCAGCTCTATACACAGCAAAATACTGGATTTTATCTTTGGACATTGTTATTGATTTGGTTGGTTATGATGATACGATTACATAAATTTTACGGATATAATATAGCAGATCAGGAATTGATTACGACATGACCAATTAAGTTTAGCCATATGATTTTAGTTGTCTTATAAGTATAGGGAGGGGAAAAACTATTTTCTTTCATGCAATATTTTACATAAATAATCCTAGAAAACAAATGCATCCGAATCGTTTTAACTATAATTTTATTTAAATAATAAACATAAACAATAACTACTATTTTACTTTAAAATAATAAATAAAACAGCATTTTTTCAAGTCAAAATCATATTTGCACATCAAATACTGACTGATTAAGTAGTAATTAAACATCAATTTGAAGCAAATATTAGCACAACAGTCTACACTACAATAGTCGTAATTTGAAGTCACAATATACAATAAATCAAACTTGGAATCAATCTGTTTGTTACTGTGGCACTGAAAACATGAACATTCTGTAGCTATCCATGAAAAGAAAATTCAAGATTTCGGATTAAGTTATTGACTTTTCTAGTGTTTGCTATGTCATAAAGAAGAGTCTGACACAACTACAAATATGCTGCGAACTAGACTTCCAAGAAAACAGAATACAAGACAAAGATAGACTACCATAAAGGAATCTACAAAAATCACTTTGTAAATACTCGAGAATAGGCAGCTGATATTGCTTCAACTTCAGGAACAGTTACCATACAAACTGTTAGAAATATCCTTCATGTTATAAATGTTAGTGCTGTGTGGAAATTTTATACATTTGCCCTTTCCCCTTGCTACATAAATTAAACTGTTGCAAATGCCTGGAAATGGTTTAAGATAGTTAGATTAAAGTTCCATTAATAAGCTAGATAGAAACTGTTTTAATATTAATTACACAATTTTGAATAATTTTAAATTAAATATGATGCAAACTTTCAAGAACTTCCTCTACAAAGTTCCACACCACATTAGCGTTCTGGTACATCAACATATAACATTATTTTATGTGAAGCAGAATGCAGTTTTGAAGACATAGATGAGACTTTTTACATTTTAAAATTCTTTTTAATCCATTGGGAAAGCATATTTATTTACAAGCAGAGACGCGGACAAGATGTCCCCCACAGCGCAGCACAAAAGCCGAAGTGGGGAAGAAGGGAGAAATAAATCATCCCTCATCTTATATAACCTGAGATTTTGATAGGGAAAATATTTCTTCATAGTGCTAATATATTAATAAGATTCTGGTGGGGATTTCTGATGCATGTCAATCACAAGTAAGGGAAACACAGGGATCTTTAAAAAAGCTTACTGGACAGTTTTTTACCCCTTCACGTCGAGCGTGTGAAAGTGTCGGCGTTTAGTCGATTCAGCAATTTTATAAAGCTTCTCTTGAATTAATTAAGTAGAGACAGTGGAATTGGATCACGGAATAAGAGAATATTTTAGAAAGAAGTTACTATGGACTAAATTAAGATAAAACCTTGGAAATTAATGAAATTGAAATTAGAATCAAAATATCATTACACACACATATATATATACATACATACATACATAAAGGTTTATATTTTTGAGTAGAATCTTTAATTAAAGAACTATTTGACTGTCTGTCTTTTTACATGATAAAGAGACAATATTTCAGAAAACTGAAAAATCATAAGTATTTTAATAACAGCTAGTATTCCTGCTTTTGTAGCAAAATAAAGTTGGTATTTACTTTTCAAAGACTTAAATACTCTACAACTTTTTGGGTAACCATTCACAAGATTTAATGCAACGGTTTTCGAGTAATTTAGGAAAAAATGAAAAAATCTTCTATTTGACTTCACTTTCCCCACTTAAAAAGAGTTCACATCTCAGTAGGAGGAAAACTTCAGAAGTCATACTATCCGTGCTAAAGTGATTAAAGGAATAAAACTTAAGCTATAGTTTTCTCCTGATTTAATATCTTCCATTATTAATTTATTATCAGATTGTTGAAATACAATATTTTTACCCCCCCCCCCAATGGGGAAACATGCAGCAGAATGCAAGGGACTTTTCAGATAGCATCTTTGTGGAAGAGAAAAAACTCATTCCCCTCCCCCCCTCCTAGAAGAAACACTTTTGCTAAAAGTACTAGAATATTTTTATGTATTTGCAGATTTTTCTTAAGCAAAACAAATTCAAATCTATTTTTAAATGAACCAAATAAATCCTTCTAGCTAACTTTTGTCTCAGTTACAGAATGGTTAAACTTTTAGTAGAGAATAAAATCTTTAAAAACTGTTAAATATCTAAAGTACAAAGTTAAGAAAGAATGCAAATGTAAAATAATTAGAATTGTTCACAGAAAATAAAAATGGTCTCATTATCAATAATTAAAGAAATAAAGAATTACATCTGCATGCTTATATTAAACATCTATCATCATAGAAGTATAACAAATGCATTCCTCAAAATATAAAATTAGCAAGATTTTCAATCATTAAGCCCTTGATAACGCAACTAGTTAGTTTAAAATATATAATAATTATAGCAAAATGTTAAAATATTAAAATACAAGAAAATTTCAATTCGGAGAAATAAGTTGAAAAAATCTTTGAAGAGGGAAAAAGTTATATGCATATTCTTTCCAAAATGAAATATAACTAGAAAGACTAACATAATAAGTATTATCCAAGACAGCATTCATAATACATATCTACATTACATAATTCAAAAATGAGGATTATCTCTAGTGATAAAAAGAAATCTGAAATGTTATAATACAATTACTATATTGTAGAAACACAGAAATTCTACAATATACAAATTCATGTTTTAAGTTATAATTCATGCTTGTTGCTTTTAAAATGGCTTCAAGGTTTTTCATTTAATTAGGGACTATTTATTTGAATATGTTTCATATATACATTCCCTACCTCATACCTGTGGTTCAGAACTTCAACTACATGACTCCTTCGCTACTCTCTTTTTAATAGAGAAGGTGGCACCTCTAATGAGGTGCCACCTTCTAATGAGGTGCAAGTGTGAATCACAAGTATAAGCCAAATAAAACATTTAATATGTCAAAAATTTTTAAAAGATAATCCTTTTAACAGTCCTTGAATATATAACCAAAAAAGAATAGCTAATTAAATGCAATTCATAAAGTATTCATATGATTACTGAATACTTACAATTATATAGCTATCAAAAACGTTTCTTCAACTGAGAAGCAGAATTATATTTATAAAGTAGTAAAAACACAGCTTACCTTTTCTGACCCAGTTTTAATTAGATACTCCAGAAGGACTAGAGCCTTATATACATGTCTCCAGTTTTTACCATGATCATTCAACCGTTTCCATATCATTTGCATTATTTCTGAGAAGGCAACAACATTATAAGTCAAATCTGCTATCTCACTCATAAGAGTACTAGATGGTCCCCATGGGTCATTAGATGTTGCCTCTCTCACTTTGACCTGAGCATCAGTATAATTTCGAACAACATTTTTGACATTCCGCCGTAATCCTTGAACATTTAACATGGTGGTCATTCAGATTATTATTGCAGGCTATATATCACCTTATTATTTTTTAAAGGAACAAAATCATCACTTCCTGGTGTTGTTAACAACAGAAATTAGCAGCACCTAAAATAATTTTTAAAAAAAGAACAGAACTAATTATACAAGTCTCATTAACTAAATATCAGCTGAATAAACATAACAAACTTGAAATTCTTATATGATATAGGTAAACCAAAATTATTAAAAACACAAACATTTTTAAAATTTACTTCCATTATTTCTAACAATTGAAACTGGATAGTCAACCAATTTATTAGCATCTTCAATATTATGTGGCATGCATACATAATTAGTAAAAAATAAAGGTATAGAAAAATATGAATGTTAGGCAAACTTTATAAAAATTATATAAAATATATAAGCACAAAGAGAATTCTGAAACTAAAATAGACAGTACTGAATTATAAATTTGCCAAAAGTATGTACTAATTAGAACAGAATAAACAAAGAAAATAAATTATTAATAGTAAATAATTAAATATAGTTGAACCTTAAACTTTCAGGATGGTTTATAATTTTAACACAACCATAAAGAATACTGATTTACTTTTTAAATAAAGTATTTTTTACATGAATAAAAGTTATCTAATGACCTTAATTAAAACTGATAAATATTTTCTTTAATATATTACTTTTAAAGTGAATAAGAAATATACATGTTAAATTCAAGTTTACAAACTACTCACAGAATCTTACAATAAAAGCATCAATAGTCACAAACATAAATTATGAAAATAAAGAATGAGTTTCAAAACTGTATTCCATTTTCTAAAAATTATCTAAATAAAAACACAAAAGCACAATGCAAAAATGAATCAAAATTGTTGTATTGTTCTAAATTACAATAAAATGCATCTAATAATTTTATGAAAGAAAAACATTTCTAAATGATTTCTTTAAATATAAAGTATTTACACAAATTGTTGTTTTCAATATTAAAAAGTAAACTAACAATTTCTTCCCATTCAAATATTTAATAACTTCTTAAGTATAGCTTTGCTTTTCAAACAAAAGTATACAAGCTATATTATATAATTTTATAAGAAGTATAAACATTTAAACTCAGATTTTATAATAAAAAAATCAAGATTCATGCAAACTTGCATTATAATCAAATGACAGCGAGTTTTATATTTTTAGCAATGCTATTTAAAAGCATGAAATCTTATTAACTCCTAAACATCTAGTTATAAAATCCTAGAATTCAAACAATATGCAGTTGTAGAAACATGAAAATGCCCAAATACCTTTATGACAATATATTCATAATAGGTTACATAAAGTTAAATTTTTCTTTTCTAAATCAACATTACAAATATACAAGCCATGGATTTGTAAAACATTGAAACTATAATCATTCCATGCTTAAATGTTTTAAAGATACATTTTTTACATCTAAAGATTTTTGCAGTCATTAAAAATATATATCAACATTGCTTTCTATGATATTGAAAAAAAAATATTTAAAATGTATTTTCATCCAACAAATGCAAAGTCATATAGTCTTATAAAGATGAATTCTGAATAACAATGCAACTAAATAAATTCTTTACAAAATAACTTTAAATATAAGGCAACTTGAAATTGACAACTCAAAGAAAAACAATAAGAAGGCCAATTCAATGTGTCAGAAGTTGTCAGTCTAAAATTCTTTTAGATTAGCACATTTTTCAAGGATACCAAAAATCAAGCTCACTGTTATATTCAAATCCATTAAATGAAACTACGATCTACCTGTCTTTGTTCAGTCACACTTCTAAAAATAAATTTTGCAACTAACAGCTTGCATTCCAATATTTTTGTTGTTGATCCACTCGTAGCGTTTTATCTATATCAACAGCGTTTAAAGATGACCACGAAATACATCGATTCTAACAAAACAAAATTTGCAAGATCGATCCAAACTTTGACACATGAACAAGGAAAGACAATAACTAAGTACACAACGATTACGTCAAATGAAATTGGGAAAATCCTCAACGTCTTTATTGCAGATTGCAGAGAAATTAAGATCTGTATGCTCAAAAAGTCCTTCTGAAGGATGAATAATTGTTAACTATTAGGGCATGAATGAAAATCTATTATGCGTAACGAAGTTCATACCATTAAGGACACTCACCTCACATATATGTAGTAGGATACAAATTCATCGTTTCTAATTATAAAATTTGAAGTTAAATATCACTATTTAGAAGATCATGAAAAAGTCATTTCCGGCCTACACTTTATAATTTAAGGCGGCAACCCAGACAACTTATATTAAAAACAAATAAAGAAAAAATACGTAACATAAAATCACGCAGTAGAGAAGCAATTGCTGGATATTAGATATCAGCAGTGCTGGAAGCTCAGATGTGTTGCCAATACCAGGATTGTTATGTTGGAAGAAAAGTTTGACATCCGAAACAGCTGAGACTTGAAAGATTAATTACACAACACACAGAAAAAATGTGGTTAAATGGCATAAAATGTAGAATAAAACATGATAGAGAAGGTAAAAATTCTTTTTAATGCAATTTTCAAAAATGATTTTAAACTCATCGTTTAACACCACATTAACAAAGAGGTTTCGATAGTTTTTCAGTAACTGAGCTCAAAAAGTTGCTAAGAGTTTTGAATCTATATCTGAAGAAGGATGATAATGCCTCTCTGCAGACATATTGTTAATTAAATGATCATATCCACTTCGAAGGCTCTGAATTCTTGCTAGATGTACAATATTTTTAAAAAATTAGCACTATAAAGATAGCATCGGCAACTTTTTCAAAGACTTTGAAACCTCGTCATTTCCGTTGTCTGAGTTCAAGGAAGCGAAACACACACACGAAATACTTAAGTCTGAAAAATTATCAATTAAGTATTCATTAATATAAAATTATAAATTTTTAAGTAAAATTTTTGTTACTGAGCTGCTCTTCAAACTCTGTTTAGTCAACTGAATTGTGCTTATTTATCTATAAATTTAGGAATCTGTCTTTCTTCTTACATTTGAATTCAAGTTTGGATGTGAGGAAGAAGGGATTTAGTGGTACAAGAGCCAACTCTGAACCATGCTGTGCCAATCTTATGGTGAATTTAAAGTTTGGACAGCATGCTCTTTATTTTTAAGTTTATTCTTTAATTTCAGTTGTTTGAACTTTCTCGTAGCGTATAGATATTGTACAATATTACTGAAGATGATCTTTTGTGTTTTAGGTTAACATTGCGATGCAGTTTCCCAGAAGGGATATAAAATCCCTTTTATGATGAACTTCTTTCTAAAATTAGAATCTAGTTCAAAGGAAATGCTGTTTCCGAAAAGACTTCACAATCGTTATTAGTAGATCTTTACAAGACATATAAAGGCAGATTAGTGCATCTTTGTCTTGCAATAAAATAAAATAAGTTATAAGAATAAATAAATAATAATAACTTTTTCAGTCAGAGAGGGTTAAGAAAGAGATTCTCTCAAAAATCATTTTTTACTTATTATTTTCAGACTTTAATTCTTGATATGGGATTACCTTTGAGAGGAATACGAATATTTCTCCAATAGCACAAAATACCCACCAACATTAAGAATAACAAACGTCGTAGGGATATCTTATATAAATAAAGTTGGAAAATAAACTGTTGAAACAGTTTTAATCATCATATTCATTCCATCTCAAACGAGTATCATAGCTTACTAGTGAGCTCGCTGTTATTATGATCTGTCATGAAGCATGGTTAGTCTAAAGATAGTATAAGTATTTAAAAATTATTTGAAATGAGTAAGTTTTCGTTCTGAGAAATTTTTGGAAATAATTACATCAAGTTTCCTGCTAAAGTTAAAATTAGAAAAACTACAAAGAAAAAAAAAGGTTGGAAAATATTGTTACGAATTTTTCCCGGGGTTCGTTTGGATAGTGGAAGTGATATGGTGTAAAGAACGCTCAATCAGCAGGCGGCAGTAGAAAAAGAAACAACGACATTTATTTACACAAAGACACACAGGACAGCACGAAAGCGACAGCTATATACAGCACAGAGACGACTACCTTCAGCCGAGACGTGCAGCATACAATTAGAATCTATTGCAGACAATAGCGCACAGCTCAGTTCAGCACTAGCTTGACTCCGTCGCTTCCGACTACTCTTCTTCGTCCACTCTGACCACGACCACCACTCCAACTCGGACTACTTCGACTCGGACCCGGGCTACTGATTGACTTCGTCTGGCAGCTGCAGTCCCTTTTATAGGTCTCAGGAGGCGGGGCTAGAAGCCTCTCAACCAATCAGGAACGTTCGAGGCGTATCCCGGTTCCTACTGGACGGATCGGGAAAATTCTCAAAGTTTCGGGTATAATCTATTTTAACGCCAAAGTCGCCAAATTCGTCGCCAAGTCGCCAAATGGTTACCAAGTTTGTCGCCGAGCTCTGGGATCACCGACGCACACCCGGACTCTGTCTAATACCGATGACTTTAAAACAGTCTTTCTGTTGATGGAACAAACTATGCTGGGAAGCCGAATTGCAGGTTTGTAACAGTATCTATAAACACAAAATAGAATTTCTGCCACATATGTTCGAGTGTCTGTATGTAATAATTTAACTGCTAATCAAAATTTATAATTTGGTTGAAGAATCAAAAAGATTAGTTATTAAAATTTACTTCGAAATTTTTCGGGTTTTCCACAGAAATTCCATGTTCACTTAGTTTACTTTAAATTGAATTCCAAAGTATTATTTTGAACTTTTAACTACTATTATCTTTTTTCTAGCAAATTAAAATGAGTGTCTATAAAACTCAATTTCATGGCTAATGTTTGGAGTTCACATATGTTTATTTATACATTCTGCCTTTATATTTTAATCCTGCAATCAATTTCTAGTTTTATTTGAGTTTTCGATTTCACGTTCTTCGCATTTAATTGTCGGGATAACCATGCCACTTTCTAATCTTTTCTTAAAAGCGCAGCTGAATGGGTGGTTTGGTTGAGCATGATTTAAAGCAACATTTGGGCTATTTTGAGACGGATTTTGCAATTTTGAGCCACGGTCAGAAAACGAAGGTGATACCTGAGCTGGCATCTCTTTTCCAAATTTCCGTACTACATCAACGAAATCAATGAGTAATTGGCAATAATTAATATCGGCATGTGTCAATTTTTTAATATCGTCATGTGTCAATTTTTATACCTAGTGAAAGAAACAATTAAGGAAATTAACCCTTTTACTAACATATGCAGAATCTAAAATAGAATCAGCGGGAATGGTCTTTCAGAAAGTTTCTCTCATACTCTACAATAAAAGTCTTATCCAGCTCCCTATGTATAAAATTGCGGATATTGGGTAAGGCCAAGAATACCTTGCTTGACTTTTGAAAATTTTTTGTGAAATATCGATCTACGGCATGAATAGCGCATTTTTGCTAAATCTATCGCTTTTTTTATGCACAAGGTGGTAAAAAAAAACTTCCCCTATATATGAAACCCTAGCGGCCTATCCGCTCAACCAATCGAACCAAAATTTCAGATATGGTTGTTTGAAGGTATGCTCTGGAGATTGTGATGATTCTAAACAAAGCAGAGCTGACGGTTACGGTTAGAGTGAGAGAATTTCTAAATTTTCGAATGGCAACACCCACTTTTCCTTGTGCAAATTGATCAGCGTATTGAAAAACCCCAAATGGCTTTGGAACGATTAGCGTGTGACGAAAATTGCTGGTGTAAAGCATTTGCAAAGAAGAGCATTATAAAGGACTAATGAAAACACAGAGGAAAGAGGAAAAAAAGCTTTTATTGGAATGAAAAGTTATAATTACAGAACTTCAACGTGTTCACCTTCACAGGCAACAACGCATTGCATTCGGGAGATTGTGGACAGCAATGCCGAACGTAACATGAAAGGAGGAATCTGCATAACTTCACGTGTTATGGCATCTTGTAATTCTGACACATCTCGTGGACCAGGCGTGTACACCTTAGATTTCAGATAACCCCAGAACCAGAAATCCATAGGAGTGCGGTCGGGGGATCGCGTTGGCCACGAAACTGCATAGTTACTAGAGATAACTATCACCAAGTGTTGTTGCAGCACTGGTCGAACACATTGGGCTACGGGGGGAGAAGCCCCATCTTGCATCCATACAATGTCACTAATGACATTTCGTTGCTGCAATTCAGGAATAACGTAATTCTGCAACATTGATTTATACCGAGTACTTGCGACAGAGCACCATTTCAAACCTGTGGTAGTGACCTCTTCGAAGAAGTACGGACCGAAAACAAATGTGCTAGCGATGCCCCACAACACAGTCACTTTGGCTTCGTGTAAAGGCACTGGTGCCACATCGTGAGGTTTTTGTCAGCCCAGTGAACACAGTTCTTGGTGTTAACGTTTCCAGTTAAAGAAAAATGTGCCTCACCCGTCCATATTCTCCACAGCGGCCATCTGTCATCATCATATCCAACGAGGAAAAAATTTGCGAAGTCCACATGCAGTTCCTCATCTCCAGACTGCAACATCTGAACGCGCTGAAACCGATAAGAAAACATCTGCAGAACAGAGCGCAGAAATCTGAGAACTGTGGTTTTCGGAAAATTCAAATTGCGAGCAACACTTTTTGCAGTATGCGATGGACCTGCAGTAATCGTGTTATGTACTTTCGCAACAACTTCAAATGTAACAGATGGTCGCCCGGATCGAGATCGACCGCAAGTGCATCCAGTTTCTTCAAATTTTCTTACCAAATCACGTACACTTCTTACGGAACATGGGCCTCGTCTTAGCTTATGATTTCGCCGATAAATTTGCACTGCTTCGGCAGCATTTTTCCCGTTCCGATAAAACAGTTTTATCAATTCACCTCGTTGTTTCTTTGTAAGCGTCATCTTGTTGGCGCAATCGAACATCTGACTGAAGAAACACTCTTCCCACACTGCTTTGCACGTGGTGTTCTGCAATTGGTGCTTCTACTGTCTAACCCTGTGAATTATGCAAAGTGCGTCAAAGCTCCTCCTCTCTGTTTTGTCATTAGTCCTTTATAATGCTCTTCTTTGCAAATGCTTTACACCATCAATTTTCGTCACACGCTAATCGTTCCAACGCCATTTATGGTTTTTCAATACACTGATCAATTTGCGCAAGGGAAAAGTGGGTGTTGCCATTCGAAATTTTCTCACTATAACCGTAATCGTAAGCTGTGCGTTGTTTAGAATCTCCAGCGCATACCTTCAAACAACCATGTCTGAAATTTTGGTTCGATTGATTGAGCGGATAGACCGCTAGGGTTTCATATATAGGGGAAGGGTTTTTTTTTTTTTTTTTTTTTTTTTTTTTTTTTTTTTACCACCCTGTATTATGGAAGCTTTTTACTGACCGATTGAAACCAAAATTCGACCCGAAATTAAAGTTATAGTCACAAGATTATATACCGAATTTTATTGCGATTATGAGTTACTACGATTACATACATGCGAAAGAACAAACCTACAGACAATCAACCCTTTGACAAATTTAGTACAAAATTTGATTATAATTTACATTTAAGATACTAAAACCATGTACTAAATATTATCTACATATCTTTTTACGTTTTTTAGTGATCGTGTTCATTCGTATTTGAACAGTTAGCCAGGTAAACTTTGAATGGATTTCCTCCTAAATTTGATAGGAATATATAAATTTGACATTCTCGTATATTTTCACAACATGGCTTGTTTTGTTTCTCATAGAACAGTGAAGAAAACCATTTATGCATTTCGGAAGTCTTCCTTTTGACTGATTGGTCCAGAATTTGATACAGATTTACTATTTGGGGGCCAAATTTGATTTATAAAGGCTGTTTTTTTTATATATATATTCGGTTACAGTCAAATTTGCGGATCTACAGACTTACAAACTTTTGATGTATTGGCATAAATTTAATATCGATCTATAATTATGATCTTAAACCATATACATATTTTCATTCATCGATCTCTATGTGCTTTTAAACTATCTTGTTCACCGACACAGGTACGAAAAGAGAAATGATGTTCCCATAGACGCATGAAATTTCTGCAGAGCAAAATAAAAATAAATAATAATTGGTAAATAAAACCTGTCTACCAAATTTCATTTATCTAACTTGATGGATTTTTGAATTATTTTGTTCTTAAATATATGTATTGATTTCTTATTTTTTTCTAATCAAGGAAGAATGAAACGTGCACATTCATTAAATTCTTGAGGTCAAATATGCTGAAGATGACAATACTTTCTTCTTATTTAGTTTTGTTTGCCAACGTACTCTAAAACCCTCCGAGCTTTTGCGTATGCGTTAGGACGGCTTAAAATCGACAAAATGGGGGGGAAGGAAATATGAAAGGAAAAGATTTTTACATTTAACAATGAAGTAGATTGCAGAAATACGCAACTCCTTCCGCGTCTGACCTCTTAGTAAGATAGAATCGTCGAAAAGTGGTCGTCTCAGGATATTGAAACAAACAGAACTTGTGCGAGAGAGTAAAAATAAAAAGACGAATGTGGGCAATGAGGGTGGATAAAACATTTCAAAGTTGACACTGTTTGGTATTTTGAACATTATTGAAATAATCAAATTGAAACATTGATAAGGATGGAAGTTAATTTTGAAATTCACCTTGAAACTATTAAATTTAAAGAACTATACGAATATTTCAATAATTTAGATAATCTTCATAGCAGGTATATTTTTTGAATACCCGTTTACTTAGGTGCACTCAAGTGATCACAATTCACATAATGAAAGGAAATATTTATATGCGTATCTAGAGCATTCAGACAAATCTATCATACTTACGGCCATGAATTTCGGTACTCAGGAAGTCGTAATGGTGAATAAATGGACCTCGAAGTCCAAATTCAAAAAAGTAATTCAATTTTGAAATATTTAATTTTATTTTGGATGATTTTTCGGACGTATTTGCTCATAATATCGTTCCTAATGTTTGGAGAAAAAGAAAGAAGAACGAAGAGAACAGTGAGATTGCCGTTCTGAAGAAACTATTTTGCTTTCTGACTTAATGTACTGGATTCTGAGAAATATTTAAAAATAGCCATTTTTCACGAACAATTTTACGAATTAAAATAAAAATTAATTAAAACTGCATACAACATTTAATTCCGCTATCTTTTTCAATACTTCTCTTTCATTGATTCTTAATTCATTATTTTCCTGGTGAATTCAAAGATTTTCTTAAGTGATCCACAGCAGAAAAGTCGGATTCGTGGAGAGAAGATTTACTTCTTTCATTTGGCAAGGAGTCAAATTACGAAATCAAGAATCAAGAGAATTATTTTTATACAATTTAAATTCTTATTGCAAAGTTTGCAGTAATTTTACTTCTCTCTGCTTTTTTAATGCGTCTTCTTTTTTACAGCCATTTATTTCGATTTGTAGCGTTTGTAATTCACTAGGCGGTATCATTACCAGGGAAGAAATAAACGTCAAAATTCTTTATTATATTTCTACTTCACTTTCATAGCCTTATTATATATTGTTGCGCATTCCTCATGTCACTGCTACTGATTAATATTTTGGTTAGAGGTTTGACATAGAATAATATGTACTGCCGAAATAAAATAAATTCATACGGAATTCAATATCACCTCCATAATGAATGCATTTTATCGCTTTTGTTCGATTGATATAAGAAGGGTTACAGTCATCAGATTTATTATATAATTGTACAAATTGCATATTGAATTTTCATACATAATCTATCTCAAAGAAAGGAAAATGCTACAAGTGACATTATGTAATCCATTTAAAGCTAAAAAGAAAATATTATTTAATATGTAGATATCGTCAGTGGTATTAAATTTTCATATTAAATAATATGAAAATAATAAATCTGCAAAAACTTCACTATTTATATTAGGTTAATGTACACTTTATGAGAACATTATACTTTCTTTGTGTATTTTCATAATCGTACTATCTCTCAGTTTCTTTCTCTTTACATTTGAAATTTTCTTTACATTAAAGTCTAAAGTTCATATTCATATTACCACTTTCCTACCTTTTTTAAAGTATTCTTCAATATATAATGAATATGAATTAAGAGCACTTGATAGAATTATTGTATTATCTACTTATTGTAAAAATTTTCTTTTCAACAAAGGGTATTTTTTTCGAAGTAGAGAGTGAAGACGTTTGATCTCCATTTGCATCTTTATTAGTCAAATAGTTTTGTCACAGTCACTGATTCTAATTTAATAATGCTATCTATTTAAACAGGTCTATTCATTGTTTATATAAGAGATATAATTTTGTCTAGAGAGAAAAAACTAATGGACATCATGACGTTGTATAAGCATACTGATAAAGAACAGTTTACCAACTGGGGTCGAAATTTTCTCTAATTAGATGACAATTACTTTGATGACTACTATTATCTATGTTGAAAATGTAGTGTTATTTTGCTTCACCTAAGAATCAGTATAGTATATACAGTAGATACTTAAGTATCCCAAGTGGTTTGTTTCATTTGTAACGGTGGTAAATAATTCAGCTTTATTTCAGAAATTTAAAAAATATGATGATTATGCCTTGCTTGTCAAACGATTTCAAGGGTCTTGTACAAAAAGACTGCACATGTGAAGTGGACAGTAAAACATAAATAACAATTTACGAAATGTTTGATAATGTAGTAAATTGATGAAATTATATATTGCTTCCCTTCAGTCGCAATCGATAATATGAGCAACAAAATGCATAAAGATATATCCAGATTAATTACATTAAATACAAGGTTTTTAACAGCAGTAAAAGGTCGCAATAAAGTTGAATTATTGTTCATACTTTGTAAATATTTCCAGAAAAAGCAATACTAAATGTGTTTCGCAAGAAAGCAATGAGAGCTTCGAATATTATTCCAAAGCTTACATTTCTGTTATTATTATTAACTAATATTCAGTATTAATTTATTTTAATTAATGTATGACTCAGTTTGCAAGCTGAATGATTATGATGATTTAGAATCAATTTGGTTCTGACGCTTATTACACGTATGGATACTATTTACTCCTCCTAAACTATAATGACATTGAGTTATCCCACGATCTTTTATAAAAGGATGCATTCGTCGGAATTTGATTTGAAATATCAAACCAGAAATGCATTTGCTACTTAAAAATTGAGATTTTCCTGCGGAATTCATCACAAATTCTGTCAGCATTACGAAATTTAAGGCTGATATTAGTTCACATCCAGAATTACTTCCCGGATATAGTAAGGAGCTTCAAAAAGATAACAGGAAATAAGAGATTTAATAAAATTGTAACAGTTCAAATGTTTATTACTACATGTTATTATCTGTTGATCTTTCACTTCATTTTTATAAACATAAAAACTGGAATGCATTATATATATTTTTTAACATTTATGATCCGTTTTCAAATGTTACGAAGATGCACGAATATAAACTAAGGTTGGGTATGTGTGTGCAACAATATTAAACAATTGATTCATGATCTTTTCTTTTGGTACTCTTTTAAACTTTGGTGGGTTGCGAATCAAAAATTAATAAACGGAGTTTTTCCAAAGTAATAATAATGAATTCCGATTTCAATCATAGAGTTGCCGTTGATTAGAAAATCCTCTTTAATGGAACAGCAGTTGAAAGAAAAAAAATGTGTGAAATTGTCTTACGTAATGCTTAATCAAAATAAATTATCATTTTGATTGATTTTGAAAAAAAAATCATGTTTACAAAATTCTATAGCAGTTTCTTATATCATATAGCGGTATTCCTTATGGTTTTTATTTTTATTAAGAAGAAAATAATTCTAGGTAACTAATATTATTGCGATACAATCTAATGATGTTAATTATATCAAGCTTTAGCATGGAATATATAATATAGTGCAATGATTTCTTAGGAATTCTATTTGGAAATAGTTTGGAGCTTGAATGCATATCGTTTGGGATTTACAGCAATACATGCTATCATCCCCAAAAAGTATAAATAGCAGTAATGAAGCTCTAGTATGACTTTAATTCAATAAAAACTACAATCTATTGAAAATTGCAATGAACATAACAATAAACACGGAGTTACTTTTGTGTCTCTTACATCATTACTCGACTTCTAAGAAGGGCGAAGCATTATATGAAATATGGAATTAAAAAAGCAGTAAGTTTTATATTTATATTTTAATATTTTAGATCATTACTTTGCCTATCGTAGCATTATATATTTTCTTAAATTTTAAAAACCTCAAAATAACAGAAATAGAGATTCTGCATCACGTCTTTTGGATTACAGTATAAACGTTTTTTCATTATTAGTATTGTTATGAAAGTATTCATAGATTTTTAAATATCTGAGTTGGCGTTAGAATTATTTGTGATATTCGCTGGGTGAGCAATACCAACATGCTATTATAAATATAATGGAAGTATCCATAAAAGATCATGTTCCGAGCTATTGCCTTTTCGGTAAATTGTTTGACCAGCTACCGCGGATTCTGTTCTAATTGCAAAATAGGTTCCATGAAAGGGCTTGACTTAATCGGTATAGGGATAGTTTCAGCGGTATTAAGTGGAAATTGGAAGAGTGAAATGTCAAATAAAGCATCTTCCTTGAATCATTCGTCATGGAAAGACGTGCCACGCATGTCGAAATTCTTTGGTCACAAAATCGCCAATTATGAGCTCAATACATCGGCAGGCAATTATCACTGAAGTAATTAATGTTTTCGTGACCTGTCGACTGAGATTGTTAATCAGAGCATAGTTTAAAAGATCACAGTCTTAGATCAAAAATTAATTCATTTGGAAGATATATAAATCTGTTTACGATCTCTGTAAAATATCGGATACTTTGTGTGGCCTCTTTGCGAGTTAAGTTGACTGTTTTGACATACGTATCTCTAAATATTTTGCCAGTGAAAGTGGTTAACAAACCTTTTTTTTAATACACTTTTTTTGGAAGAAAATCTAAATACTGAAACACCGACCTCTGTTTGTAGATCCGAAGATAAATACGGCAGTGAAATATTATTTTAAGTTTATTTATGTTGATTTAATTTGTGAAATAATTGTAACTTCATAGAATATAAGGAATCAATATTTAGTAATATAAATAAAGAGAAGTTTATGGGCTTTAGTAGATCAATCTACATCATAGCAACGGTTTACTCGCTGGCTGCTAGAAATCTTTGTTTTTTCCTCTGAACTTAGAAGAGCTAGATCATTTCCCGCCTGGAGTCTCCTAACAGGTTACCTATCAACATATATCGAAATTATCAGACTTCTTATGGTTGCTATATAGGTGCACCAAGATCGCTTTGATGAACAGGAGATGACAGACTATTCTTTTATCACGAATCCTTGCCTCATAGATTTCTCACCACTATCATTATTCAGTAGATTATATCTATAAATGAAAAAAACAAACATTAAGAGCACATTTATTTAATCCTTAATTAGATGGAATCACAGTTTTTACTTAACGAGAATATGTAAGAAGTCTTTCTCCATCACAAAACGTTAAAAATACAAAACTGAGTCTAAACCCTGGTAATTTAGATTGAATATACAGAGAATGTTAGGTTTCCTATACCTTTAAAGACATTGTCGCAGTTAAATTAACATTAATGAAGCTATAAACTTCCATTAATGCTCATTATCATTTTAGTGAATCAATGCATTTTTAGTGAGCGAATTTGAACAAAGTAATACAGGATATCGACATTTCAATTCTTTTCAAATTCTAATATGTAATTAAGATTTTTAAGCATTAATAAAGTTTTCACTATGCTTTTTAAATCTCTATTTTTTCCAATTAAAATTCTTAACAATAAAATTAAAAAGTTTTAAAACTGAAAATGATAAATTTGTTTTTTTGTGAATGACTTGTTATTATAGCTCTGTCCTATCTTCTGAAATTCAACAAATAATGTTTATAACAGGTTCAGTTTTTTCCCATACATATTTATTGCTTTGGAATGCTATGTGAATATCCTTGCCCAAGATGTCTCCCCAGAAAATAGAATAGCGATTTCGCCTTTAGCTGTTGGTGGCATGCTTCAGGGATTGCTAAGTATGCAGGTAAGATAATAAATATCATTAGGAGAATATTAGAAAAATATTTTTGACACTTAATGGAATTTTCATTTAAATCTCTCTGATAGCTTTCCTGAGCACTGGTATAAATGTTTTGTTAGATTAACCGTATCGCCGACAAAATTTCAACCCTTACCATAGAAAGTACGTCCCTTAATCGGAGTGGAGGTAACCAGATTCCATGTCTTAACTTTACTCATTAGAAAAGCTAGAACCAATCACAATACTGGAAATCTTTCATTTCATTGGGGTGCCCCTCTAGTGGGAATTCTGTCAGCATAAAATAATTCTTGAATTTTTGATGAAATGTTTCTTTGTAAGTGAATAAGTTATTATTTCTTTACCCCTTCATATGTTTATGAGTGGCGTAATGAAAGAGTGTGTGTTTGAAAAGAATGTAAGATAAAAGGATGGCATCACGAAAATAAACTATTAGGCCGCATTTGTTGCATTTAAAAAAGATGAGACGATGGAGCAAAAAGAAATATCATTCTAGGGATATTGTTTCTTTCCGTTGTTATTGATTATTATAAGGGAAATGTCATTTTATGCAACGGGCGCTGCTTTCCCTAATTGCGTTACTGATTTCTGCTTCGGTTTTCATTGATGTTCATCCAATCAATCAATATGTTGCAAAAGCGTCATTTTTACAGAATTCAATCTGGATTTTGCGCCAATAAATAACACAAAACAATAACAGCAATAATCCAGAATTAAATCAATGTTTGTTTTAAAAGTTTTATTAGTGCAAACTTCAATGAACGTTTTTGTAAAATCTTTATTAATTCAAAATTCAATCAATATTTATTGTAAAAGCTTTATTATAGGATATTAGAATCGCGAGTAATAAAAATTTAATATTTAAAAGGAACTGTAGAAAGCTGCTCTTTCACGCGGCAGAAACCTTGTAACGTTCATATGTGATCTGGCATAGTCAACAGAATTTTACACTTATTAACACTTTCGACCCGACTTTTGCATAGTTAAAATTTTAAAACTCATGTAAAAATAGTTCTTTCTACTATAACTCGTGTAAAAGTAAAATTTATTTATCCATTAGGGAGTGAAGTCTGATCTCCTGGACGTATATGACCATTAGGGTTGAAAAGGTTAAGAAAGGTAGTTAATGTTGATCTGTAATCAAGTCACTAAAATATTATCATAAGGCCATATTTCAAGTTGGTGGATTCAGATTCAGTTTAAATTGCTTAAATAGCCTCATATTCAATTTATTCAAATTATAAATCATTTAATTTCTTCATTGAAGTCTTCCAAACAAAATGCTTTATTAAAGAATCAAAAGCAGAAGAAAAAATGGTCTTTAAAACGGGACTCAAAAATTTGATTTCATTGTTTAACATTTATCTTAAAAAATTTTTGAAATGGTTTCGAACGGTAGATGCTACCGATGACTTATTAGGAGTTTTATCAATTTAGCTGATGTATTAGATCTTTTATAATGATTACATTAGTTATTAAATAAATAAAATATGCTCCATAATAAGTTATTTTTCGTTTATATTTCGGAAATAAGAAATATTTAAATTGAGCATAAATTAATGCAGAGAAATTAAAATTTAAGTTAAAAAATCTTTTAAAATATCATAAGTATTTCACTTAGAGAAAGAAATTCAATTATTTATCAGAATAATTTTAAAAAATTCTTTTTATATCTTTTAAAGATAAATAACATTAGAACTATATAAATAATTCCACTGCTTCCAACCGCGAGTGCGTTCCATTCAACTTTGATCAATTTCTTCTTTGCTCTCAGTTTTGAATATTTGATGATCCTACAATGTTTTTCTTTTCTTCTTGACTCAAAGATTTTTTCCTCTGTGATCTCAACTCACTAATGATTCATTGAGCTTACGTCTCAGTTGATGGATGCTTTGGATTAATCTGATTGATTAATGGATGCTGAGGTAACAGCAAGATTTGGTGAATTTGCAAATAAGGCAGGGTTGACAAGGAAATGCCAAAAGACTGGCACCACAGAATATCAAGGCTGAATCGAGCTTACACAGTCTGCTTAACCAATTAACTCTGGAATTTTTTTAATTAAATTTCTCAAAAATCCTTCTTACCTTCTCTTTTTAATTTCCTTCCCCTTCTTTACCCTTTTTAAAGTCAAGCGATGACTCGCGTAAACGTCGAACGCAATAAAAATGGACGGGGGTAGAAAATAATGACCACTGTGATTTAAAGTAATGCGCATTTTTATCAGAGGTAATTTAAATATTAAAATTAGCTCCGAGTTTTCATTTTTAAAGATGATTCTTAATTTCAAACACAAATTAGAAATTTTTAAATCGCATTAAGTCTAGAACGCATACAATTTAAGTAATATGAGCAAATTTAGTGAGTCATAAAGTGTTAAATTTTGACTCTTCTTAAGCTAAATAAATGTTCTGTATTTTTAGGTGATTTCAAAATGACAATTGGAAGGAGATATTTATGTTAAAATATTTAGCTACTCAAAATTGATTTGTCACTTTTCTCAAATTTAAAATGATAAATTATTAAATATTTTATGTATATGCTAAAATTTATCAATGGACACAAATTTTCATTATTTTCTCTAAATTGGTTATTAATACATACACCAAAATTCATCAGGCCCAAATTTTTCAATATTATTTAATCATTTGGGCTTCGAAAATTCTTCCAATAACATATATTAAGAAATTAAAATTCTATGAATAATTATGAAAATAGTTTTTAAGTGAAAATTTACTTTAAAAATGCCTTTGAATACCATATTAACCTATCTTTATCCGCTATAAATAATATATAACGCACTAGGTATAATTCTTTTTTCATCCGATAGCTCTCAATAATGCGCGAAAGGTAATAATTTACGAAGTTTCATTTGCAATCCTACAAAACAAAAATTGAATGTTTCTCCAGCGAATTTCGTCCCCCCCCCCCCTTTGTCGAGCATTTTAACGATTGTAGAATGTTTCGCAAGCCTGGCAACAAGAGTGTGCTCTAATTTTAAATTTAACTAATTATTGCTAGTAAAGGAGGGTAAAAATAAATTTGTAATTAATCTAATAAGAAAAGAAAACGACTTTAAATTATTACGCATCTTTAATGATTAAATAACGTATAATTTAATCTATGGATTTATCTATGTTTATGATTAAATAACCAATCAAAATTCACGTTGGCGTTAAGTCGTATCACTGACTCGCCGACCCGCATCGAAAGCACACGGATAAAAAGAAAAAAAAAAAAAAAAAACTGAATGACCGGATTGCCGCTACAGCAACACTGGCGGAAACTGTGGTTGAGTCCTAAGAGTCATCACCGGCCACGGTACAACCCTCTCCTAAGGAAGTACATCCGTCATCGATGGGAGGAGTCAGACCTCCACCTTTTCTTGTACCCTTCAGGGTGGCGAGAACCAACCACCATGTCGGAAGCTTCTCATCCTCATTTCGAGGTGCCCTTCCCGGTGGGGAGGGATCACCTTCGCTTTAAGGTAGAACTTTCTTAAAAACTAAAAAAGATTTTAATAACAATAATCAAAATCAGTTTTAGAATTTCAAAATCAACCCTATTTTCTAGGCAAATCATATAAATGCGTGTTATAGCTGCTTTTAAAAACAGTCGTTCGGTAGAACTATATGCATAAAGAACAGCTAAAAACAATGCTTTCAAAATAATTGCTCGTTTTTTCTTATCATTCCTTACGGTATGAGATAAAAATTTTATAGAAAATATCTAATTTTATTCGAATTGTTTATTTTGATTTATTTAATCATATGACAAAAATAAAATACAATAAAGAGGCTAATAGTGAGATTTTACTATAAAAGTACATTAAAAAAATTTCTAAAAAACACGTATATTTCGTGCGGATATATGCAGTAAAAGAATCCATTTATATTTTGTCATATTTCTAATTATGGTTTCATGAATATTTTCTGATTATTTTACAAAATTGTTTAAAAGATATATATAAAGAATTTGACCTAGCGTTTTCTGAGTTTATAGATTCGAATATTTTTTTAATTTGCAAGAACATAGCTAATTACTAAGGGTAAAGTAATGCAACAGTATGAATTCGTCTAAATTAGATTATATCGTTTTATTATGCTTTAAAAATCAGTTATGTGATAGTAAATTACCATTTAAATCATTGTTAGATAAAAATATTAATTTATTTTCACTTTGAAAAATTTAATTATTCATTTCAAACTAGAAGCTCACGGTGCTGAACAATCTATTACAAGAGCTTGAGGAAATGACCGTAAAGAGATTACTTGAAAAGCTGAATAATGGGATATACAGTATAGCAACATAGGTTGTTATCCTCCGGAAAGAGATGGAAGGTTGTTTATCTCCATTATCAACGAACGGACGTCTTAAGATTATGGTTGTGGTAGATTCTGAGATAAGTGTATCCGTAGTTTATTTACTGGCAAGCTTCCTTACATTGCTTTATTCAGAGCGAGAGCTTTATCAATGGGGTTGTTTTTACCTTGCTACTTAGCAGAGCAATGAGTTCACAAAGTTCCAGATAAGGAGGATTTGCCATATCTTTTAGAAGAGAATTATCAAGTTCTTCATTTCTCTCGTAGTAAAGAGGTTTCAGTAACTAAATTGAGAGTAATGAGGTTTCCAATTATTAATAGTAATCTATTATATAAAATTGAATGTCCGTTTGGTTGTTTGAATCATAGCTATACAATTCCACATATCTTGTCAGAATCGAATCATGTACCTTAGCAATGATATGAATTAACTGCTCTAAAACATTTTTGCAGCCCCCTAAAGGGGATGAAATGGGAGCGCAATTATTTTATGCTTTTCGGTCATAATCTTGGAATATATCATTGTACAAAAAGGAATTTTACACCATCTTAATACTAAAAAAAAAAACTTTTTAATTCATAAATTTTATTTCTGTATACGTTTTGCTAATTTTAATCCCTTTTCTAAAATATTTGTGGAATGATATTCGAATTAGGGTGAGAATTCTAAAACAACTTAAGGGGTTGAATATAAGAATTTAAAAATAATACAACGTAAAATTGCATTATTTAGCGTTTTCTTTATATATAATATATATATTTACAAAAAAAAAAAATTTTTTTTTTTGGTGGAGCCGCGGGTTACAGCGGCTAGTTAACAAAAATTATTTTTTTTACTATCTTTTATGCGGTTTCTTTTTACATATCCTGAGAGTGGAAATTTTTCACATATCGAATAATTGGCCGTTCATAAAGGGTGGGTAAGGAAAGATTTCGACTGTTTTTGATTGATTACTGAAACTTACGTTTAAGTAAAATATTGATGTGAATGCCAGATTAGGTTAACGCATTTAGTTTGATCTAATTTGATTTTTTTTTTACAAAATATTCGGTTACATTTTCATTAGGATTAAATATTTTAATAACAAATTTAAAAATCTCAAAATCGGATGAACATATACGGAATTTCTTTTTATCCGCAAAATACATATCGACCATTTAAGAATGAAAAGTATTGTAAGTAATGGAGGATTAATATGCTAAGAATAGTGCGACACACATGTTATTTAGCTCTTGATTATCCAATGGTGCGTGCTCTTCATACAACTGATGCGTGTTTTATACGTAATGCTATAGTGAAATCAAAGAATCTCAGGTGATGACCACTGTGCTAAAGATGCTACAGAAAGTTACACAGATAATTATTATTTCAGAGCATTGTTCAATAGCTTTTATGATCTTCATTATTCATTCAGGTGAATTTCCTCTAAAACAGACTGATAATTCTTTCAGTTTTCTTTAGATTTCTTTCCTTAATCGAAAGATATTAATTATATGTATATAATATATATAATTTATATATATTGATAGCTTTTTATTTTACCGTAAAGTAATATTTATCAGGAAGGTAATAACTTGTTTTTCAGAGGATTTGTGTTTTATAAACACTTGCGCTTTATTTTGCGCGCGCTTTTAAAACACAGTGCCACGCATGGCGAGAATCGCTAATAACGTGCTGCTCACGTTAGCAGGCAATTGTCATAGAAGTAAAAAATGTCCTCCACTCTTGGACAGAGATTGTTTGCCGGAACAGTTAGGTCAAAAATTAATTCCTTTAGAAGATAAAATCGTTTTTCCGATTTCTATAAGGTATCGGATATTTTGTGTGGCCTTGGTAAGAATTACAATGGACTTTTTTTGCACGTGCATCTCGGAATTTCTTGCCTTTGCAAGCAGTTAAGAATAGAGATTTCATGTTCAAAAATAGTTCTAACGCAAGTTTCTAGTCTTCACGTTGATAATTCTTGTTTAATTTCTGCATTCATAAAATATGCCAACGCTTTCAAAACTTTCTTGTTATAGAGCAGGTATGAAAGTGAGTCTCCATTTCCAATTTCTGGGTTAAAAAGGAAATTTAGATTTTAGATAAAATACTACATGAAAGCGATTAATTAAAGGAATTCTAAAATTATTCAACTTAAAACTACGCTGTTTTATTCTCAAAAGGAAAATAATTTGATTATGGCACATTTCCGAGAAATAAGAAAATGATGGAAAATTATTTCCTAAATTGCTATCGACAAAAAAAAAAAAAAAAAAAAAAATCAGCTCTTTGATTTGAACGATAAAACTTTTCATAAGTTCTATAGCCGTGAAAGTTGTTTTTCAGAGCTTTGTTATTTCAGAAAGAAACAAATCTTTCATATACTCCCTGGAGATAAAGATAACGTCAGTTAGAATATTTCAACCAGGGGTTCCTGCAGGAGAGATAACTTCTTTTAATCTAGCGGGGTAAATATTTATCGTACATAAGAGATTACTTCATATGTGCTTATTAATATTTGATTTTGTTGCAACCGGCACTTAAAATGCTTCAGAGATTACGCTGAGGCAGAATCAAATTGTTTTCTGGCGATAAGAAAAATGTTCGACATTCAAATGTCTCGTTGATATGTTTAAGAATCCATAGGTATGCAGCGAAGATTTTTACGAACCCGAGATGGAAATATATGGCTTCTGACGGTGCGAATTTAAGATCTCGACATGTCCGACACAGATTTGATTGATGAGCCTTTGAACGGACGCTGTGACTCCTGATTAGCTCCGAGTCTGGAATCTAGAATTCCAGGATAAATTGCGTTAAAAATAGCCAACAGAATGACGTAAAGAAATGAAAGGAAAAATTTATTATGTAAGCATTTATTAGCGCTGGAGAGGAAAACATGTGTCGACAGTCATATCTAATAAGGAATCACTTAATCAGGAAAGCTAAATGAAAATCAAACTTACTTAGTGTAAGTTCTCTGTTGAATTCTCTTTTAGTTTTTAATAAGTAACTTAAGTGTTTTCGTCATATATGATGCATACAATGAGCAAAAACTGTTATATTAAAAAAACAAAATAGATATCGAGGATTTTATGAATTTTTACCTTTCAAACGTTGTTGAGTTTGAAAAAAAATTTTTTTTTAACAATATCTCTAAATTGGTGAATGTTGATTATTTAGAAATGGAAAAAGATGAATATATGGATATATTCTGGTGTATAGACTTTATCTCAAATTTGTAGATTTCTATCAAATTTTGAACGAAATCCTGTTGAACGAAAATCTGTTGTACAATATTTTCATGTGCATTCACGCAAAAGCAATAACTCGAAAACGTAGCAAGCTTTAATAATGAATCTTAGTATGACATTTTTACAATATAATTGTAAATGTGTGTCAAATTTAGATTGAAATAGATTAAATTGAAGTGGCACTGTTTCGTGTTCATTATTATTTATTATGTATGCTCTTGTAATGTCAATTATAGAGTGACGGAGAGCTGTAGTAATTTTTAAGTATTTTTTTCATCGCCAGTTAAGGAGGAAAATTTTTACTTCAATTAATTTTTAAGCGTCATTTTGAAATATATTTTTAAGTCGATTGTTCATTCATGGCAAACGTGATGGCAAAAACAGAAATGGTTGCCTAGGAACGTACGTTTTAATAGATAATGTATACTTTGTCTTAAAGTGATTTTATTGAATATTAATTTAATGGTCTCAATTCTAAAACAAGTTTGAAAAGCTTTAGTGGCTAAAACTTTTAAAAGATTCATTCGTTGTAAAGTCTTGCAATTTAATTTTTATAGCAATACTTTCTTAACAAACACAGAGCCGCGGTGATCTGGGAGTGAAATTCCGGTTCGGCGCCGGAGGTTTCTAAGATCGAAACCTGATTCTACTGAAGAATTGCCGTATAAGCGGGTCTTATGTGTTTAGTCTTGGGCTATTTTTCCTCTGGTGTAAAGTGGAAATTTGTAGAGGGATTGCTAGCTCAGGTGTTGTCCTAAATTTGCGAAAATTACACGATTTGTCCCAAAATAGTGCTCACGTTGCTTCAAAGCAAAATGTTAATGGAACTAAACTAAATTCATAACAAATGTACTGGAAAAAATCCAAGTTTATGAAACCATTTTTATTTAATCCTATAATCAGAACATACTTAGAATACCAGTTCACTAAATAGATACTTTAGCGGTCAGAATGACGAAGGTTAGTGATAAAAATCATATTGTATATCAACATTTCAAATTTATAAGCATAATGTATGTGGATTTTTATAACAAACAACTTTGCTATTATATTTATGAACTTGTTAATCTTGTTCAAGATGGATGGACATAAACTGAAGTAGTGGGTCAACAAGTACATTTTAAATATAAAAACGCATCGCAAAGTTTTGTCATAATATTGAAATATGTTTTAGCAAAAGAAGTATAGCACAGAAAACATATTATAAATGTCGTCAATTTTTTGAATTTTATCCATTTAAAGAATATAAATATTTCTAATCTAAATCTTATTTCGAAGCACTTATTTAGTTTTATCTCTCTGCACACGCACACACACACTTCTTTTTTTATTAGTCCTTTTCTCATCTACTGTTATGATTAGATGCCTTTCACGTATAAGAATTATAACGTTGTAAAAAAAAAGTTACTTTTGAGACAAAATTATTTCTCTAAAAAATTTTTTTGCGCTGTTCTGTAACGTTGATGTGATAAGAAAGTCGAAAAAAACTGTTTGAGCAAACACTATTTAGTTCATTCTCATAAACTGTTGCCTCAAAATGACAATGCTTGTTCTTATTTGAATCATGACCAAGGGACTACGGCTTCTTGTTATTAAGGATTCGACATCGGAATCAAAAAGTTAATTGTACAAAAATTAATTCCACCAAATGTCCATTATGTACTTGAGCCTTCCTCATGTGTTAGATTTGACTTTGAGGATCAAATATCCTCAAAGGCATGGAAATTTGAAGAGTGGGATGCTATAAATAAATAGATAAAATAAGTTAGCAGAGATGGGCTTCTGACTGGTATCGTTACAATAGCAGAGCTGGAAAAAAGTGCCAGTGATATTCAGCAAAAGACCTCACTCTTTCACTCTGCAATGCTTATTGAATGTGCTCCATGATTTAAGTTAACAGCAATTTCAATGAGCAATTCCATTATTATTTTTTACCGATTCTTATCACTCATAATAACTGAGGATAAAAAAAATACATTCTAACCTACCCAAGTATCCGGGTCAGTGACTGACAGGATTATCGTCAGAATAAGACAAGCATTGTTGTGAGTTATAAAATGACCAACTTCTCCCTCGGACGTCAATACAACTATACTACCGTCATTATAACCTCTAGGGAAGCGACAACCTTTTTATTACTATGCGATTTCTTGCCCCCAGATCTAAGAGATTTTATATAAATTATAATCTTTCTAATATAAAGATTACTACAATTAACTGTAAAGATGCTCACACAAACCTTCAATGATACTACAACCAAACTTGTAAAGACGCAATAAAAATGCGAAGGCGCAATAACTTCCTATAATAAACTTTTAAAGATGCAGATTACACAAATTATAGATACTCAAGTAAAGATGCAATAAACCTTTTTAAGTAAAAATTATAAAGTTAAATATGCAAAGATAGGAGAGAGATTATCGGTCTATTGACGATACTGAAAAAAGTGCTTAAAATAGACTTTTGTATTCCACACCCTCTTGATTTGGGTTTTCTCATTTGTGTGTTCCTAGATGCAAGTCATGAAGCGAGTTTTTTAAGTAAATATTGTTTTAAAATTCGGCTGCCATTCCTCGCATGCGCTTTGAATACCTGCATCTGTTGGTTACCCATATGGACCATTATGGAAGAGTTCCGTGTTTAAGTCTGCTTGAATTTTAAAAGGCAACAGTCACTTGAAAAATACTCGATTGTGAAATACGGTCTACCATTCGTATTCAGAAGGTAAAAGATGCAAAAACGGCTGAAATTCATTGGCAGAGTAAGAGGATTATTTTGTTACATGGCAATGCCCGTCCACCCGTGGTTCATCATAACCGACTTCCCATTACGTCATTTGGCTGGAAACAGCTTGATCATTCTCCGTACAGTCCCGATCTAATGTCAAGTGACTGCTACTTGTTTCTGCATTTAAAAAAAGCATTTTGATAGCCATCGCCTCGACGACGGTGATCTGAAAGCGGCAGTGTTGTAGTAGTTATCAAATCACACAACAGATTTCTATGAAAACAGAATCCAAATGCTAAGTGATACAATAAATTCTTTAATGTTGGTAGAAATTAAGTTGAAAAGTACATTGAAGTACAGGCTTTCATTTAACAATAAAATTGATAACGTACAGTAGTGTGTTTTTAATTCCAAAACGGTGCTTATTTAAACGCACTTCGTAGTTAACTGCAAGAAAAAGGAGCACATCATTATGTTTTGTCGATCATCACTTTTTATAAAAGTTAAATATAATTTAATAGTATAAAGATTATGGATTCGCATACAAAAATCGATAATAGCCCGCAGTAAATCTGCTCATATAAACATAAGCCTTCAACGACGGAAGTGCATACTTTCTTTGTATTAACATTTTGTCATTATATAAAAAAAAATTTTGGAGACCGTATCTTCTCGATACGGTTTGCGTATCTTCTCGATACATGGAGAAAGTTATTCAACAGTAGTTTTATGAATATGTCAGTCTTTATTTATTTTTGTCAATGCGTATCTTTTATTGTATGTATTTCTATTTCAAGTGAATCTGTTTCAAGATGAATCAATAGTTTCACTTAAAAGTTTGAAACTCTTTGAGTATTTGTCTTTAATTAGCTTGGAAAAAAATAGTATAACGAAATGAAGAATTATCCAACTTATCCCAACTTATTTCTGATAGGGAATTATCCGATTCATCAAATCAGTCGGATTTCCTTTAACTACGTTTCCTTTGTCTTAAAAATTACGATATGGGTTTTCACTTTCTCGCGTCGTTTATTTATTAATTTTGAAGATCGGGTTTATTTTTTCAAGAATTTGAAAATTAAAATCTAATTATAAATCGCTCATTTTATATGAATGCCGTATATCTAAAAACGAAATGACACAGTTTTATGAAAAACAGAATTTATAATAATTTACTGATAAAAGTTTCAGAAATTATTAAATAATTCAAGCTGATTTAGAAATTAGAATCTTCAGTAAATAACATAAACATAAAAACATTAATCTCTTGCGAAAAGATATTTTACTTTCAGAATACATATAATTTACTCGCAGAGTACTCCCAAATCAATTTCTTTTTCAATATTCTTCGTTGTCTTCTTTTCGTATATGGAATCTGAATAAAATCATACTACCCCGCGAATTAAAGAAACGGAAATTGGTTTATTTAAAGGAAAGAGAGAGAAACTACTTCATTCTTTGAATGCAATATCAGTTTTCACCCTAGCTGATAAGGGACCTTCCGTGTCTAGTTCCAGTGGGTGGAAGTATAATAACGACAGGATCCTTTGCCAAATATAGGCGATCAGCAGGATGCTATTAACAGCACAATTTCCGGTAAGAGTAATATGGAAGCATCCTGAGTGCAGGAGTGAAAAAAGACGTATTTCCCTCAGTTATTCTTTCAATAAGAGAAGTAGAATGGTGAGACATTTCCAATAATTCAAAAAGATATTGTTAGTTTTATTTAAACATTTTTATTTAGTCTGTTTCATCTTTGTAAATATATAATTTGTGGTAGATTTTTCACTGATTTTCTGATAGACTGAATTTCTAAAATTTTCTACACATGTATATTCTCGATGATAATATACTAATTTAATATATTCAAATTTAATTATCGATTAATTTAATTAAATTTCCATCTCAAAAGAATGGCACTGTTCGGCAGAGGAAAAATTCATAGTAGCCTTCTGTAAATGTATAATAATAGCATGTTTTAGTATATTGATAAAAGAGATTTAATATGTGCTGATTGAAATTATTCATTTTCCTTAAAAAAATTATGACTTTTAGTATTACGTTCACATGACAGAGGCTTGGAATTGAGGTATACGAATTCGCATCCCTAAAGTGCTCCTTATACACGCAGATGGAAGTAATTTTTTCTTATTGCATTAATTTGAAAGATTATCATAAGCAAAAACGACACTTGTTGGCATTGAGCATAGTAATTCTTTTGTGTCGCTGTTAACAGAAAAAACTCATCTCACTGCATTCTGTAGTTCTTATACATTTGGAAAAATATATAAAATATGTTTTTTTTAAATAAGGAAGTTGTCAAATAAGGCAATTTTCTTTTATCAATTTAAGAGTTGCCATGAACTTACAATTTATGCTTGCATTCTTATAAACTGACACAGAAAACCTGTTAGCTATCTACTGGAAATCATCTAAGATCTCTGAGGACTGATAAAAATATTTTCACCTTTGAATATAAATGAATTGATGAGAATAACAGTATTATCCTAAAATTGCTTCTTTAAATTATCTGTTCTCCAGTTCAAATAATATAATTTTAAATTTTGATAGATACAATTATTTTATACTCAAATTCAAAAGATGCATGATACCACCGAAGGAAGACTAATGTAATACTATTCTTATATTCAATATTTAAATCTACATTTATCGAACTGATTCATTAAAAAATAATAAAAAGTTGAATTTTGATTCGCACTGTTTTTTTTTCAAAGATTCAAATTATTTTTATATTGTTTCGAATCTGCATTATCCATTCCCTGCTCCAATAATTTCATTGGAAAAAATATACAGGGAATTTTAATGGATGCCGAATAGATGATTCAGTGCTCTTCAAACCTTGGCGATGAATCAGGAGATTCTGAAAAATGCAAGAATTATGGTCTTATCTCTATTAAGAATAGAGATCCGGAGATTCTTCTGGAGAATTCCATGCGATGTCACGTCCTATCAGAATAATATATAAAAAGAGTATTCACTCGAAGACTAAAACTCTCTCTAGAGTTTATTTCTCAGAACGAGCTTTCTAGCTGTGCATTCTGATCGTTATTACTGTTTTCTAATCAGCGATTTGCTATCTGCTTGTGATGTTTCTAAACGTGTTTATATTTGTGTAAGCACTTTATTTTGTATTTGGATGTGTTTTGTTATCGGTGTTTCATATTTTCTGGTGACATAAAGCGCCATTTTTTCCTTATCCCGCTTGTCGAATTTCATTCACCGAAACCTACTCTACAATTTTCCGCAACACTATCATAATTAAAAAAAAATATTCTTTCAAATTGAACTGTTCTCTCTACTTTTCTGGCAATGATGCTTTTGTGGTAATTCCGGCTTCATTACCGGGAGATCGAAGATTCGAGGTTCGATTCCAAGGAAGAATCCAGAGTATGTGAGAGAGTTAAATCTAATGTCGAGAGTCAAACGTTTTCCTGCTAATGGAATGTTAAAAGCAGGGAATTGCTTCAGGTTTCGACCTCGCCATCTGACCAAGTTTCAAAGTTTGTAGTTTGAAATGAGGCTATTTTGTCCCAAAAAGAGCTTTTGCATCAAAATAGAAGGTATATAAATATCCTTATCCCCTCCGCATATAATGACGAGTCCGACTAGCGCATTGAATTACTGAATTTTTAATTTGCAATTAACAGAAAATATTTAGTAATTTAAAATGTAAAAGTTACTTCATTCCATTAGCAGAAGTAAATATCTCAAATGTCCTTTGTTATTAAAATAATTAAAATAATTTAATCCATCTAATTAGGAAGTTAAGTAAATTCATAGGTCATGAGATTAACTCATATTGTACTAAACCATTCTATTCTGCAATAAAAATCAATTACTGCAACTCAAAAAGTGAATTAGTCATTAAATGAAAGTACTTTTTGAATGTAAATATATTTCCTTAACATTTTCATTTATTTCAATCTAAAATTAATGCATTAGATATACTTAATACAATTTTCGAATGAATCTGTAAGTCAAAACTTTAAATCAATCAAATAGAAATGGACATATTTCTATCGATTTAAAATCAAATATAGTAAACGAATTCGCCCACTTAAGTATTAAATTAAGGATTTACCTGAAATTCTTTAATGCGATTTGAACTTAAAGGAATTTGTATTCCAGTTGCATCCAATTAAAATGTTCAAGAAATTCTGGTATGAATAGATATTGCGTAAATTAAACGTATTTCGTCCCGAGAGTAGCAATATTTATTCTCAAAGTTCCTTTTTACTTTCGGTTTGAAGCTTATTCAGAAAAAGAAATGACGAAAAGCGCCTAATTTATTTGCCCTTTTCCAACGAAGAGATCATGAAACCTGACGGAAAGTATTTGTGTTTAATGCAGTTTAAGACAAATACAGCGGGCGATTTCGAAACAATTTTCAAGTAATTTAACCGCTATCTAAAAATGGAATGTTTTATCTGAAGATAAATTTTTCTACAGCCCTATACATCTCAAGAGTGTCTCATTTTATTTCATTTCAGCGATTCTTTTGTTTAAGTTGCAAGATTTTTATCTATATACTGAAGAGAAGATGATGGCATTGTTCAAATTGATAAGACTTTAGAAGGATATAATGTTTTTCCCTCTTATATATAAAAAAATGAAATGAAAAGAAAAAAAATTCTCCTGGTTTAAAAAAAACCAACTTTTGAATTAATTCCAATGGCAGTTCATAAATTGTTTAAAGCTGAAAATATAGATTATAATGTAAATTTATGGATAATAAAAGGTATAATTTTAAAAACTACCATCGAAAGTATATTGATTTGCATAATTAGTAATAATAATAATGGAATTAATGGAACTTATTATTATTGTTTTTACATTAGTAGTAACAGGTAGACAAAAACTTAACTTAAAAGTCGAATCTCGGGTTTTCAGCCAAAGACGACTCTTTATGAAAATCATCGTACTCCGGCATGGTTTTTTCCCCCCTACTTAACTCACTTAAATGGAATGACTAGGGTTATACATTCTCCCTCTGGTGTGGAAGTTTGGAATTAGGGTTTCTACTTCGGGCGTCGTATTTATTATCTGACTACAGTTAAAGCTTATGAGATACATTCCCAATCCGTTCGCATTGCTTATAACCTGGACATTAATTTCAATTGTGAATTTATTCAAACTCTTAATTACTGCTCCATTTTCTTTTGGACGTTTATTGCTATTTTTATTCATATAAAAATAGAAAGAACATATATTATATTAATGAGAGTCCCCAAATGATTTTTATCTTTTAGATAATTGTAACGTCTGTGCATATTTAAATATCAAATTTTCAGTAATTTGATACATGGCGTCGAATATCATTCAAGAGTTAATGTAACTAATATAAACTAAATCAAACTAAACTCGAATTGAAACCGAGCTTGAATTGATGCAATGCAGTATTTTGCAAAACTTTTAAACGAAAATGAATGTTATATTCTCATATACAGCATTTCTTGGATTTTTATTGGCACACGCATGGATATAATCAATGTGGAATTCAAATGATTAAAACTATTAAAAGTAATATCATTCATAAATCCTAATATTTGTTTAATTCCCCCTGTGTTCCAACGTATCCAATTGAAGACATCCCAAGTTTTATTACACTGGTTTGTCATATTGCATCCGACCGAATGTTCGAATTTATATGGGCGTATTTTGGATTTATATTACTGCTAAAATCTTTATTTACTCTGTCTTTTTAAAGATATTGTTATTGCAAAAATCATCCTATTGGTGTGCTGTGAGAGAAATCCGATGTACTTTTAATAGGAAATAATACTTTATTCCATAAATATTACAGGAAACACGAAACAAAAGTAACAAAAACACAATAGTGATATAAATACAAAACGCACTTGTAGGCACTTAAAATTATTCAAACCGCTTTAAATTGCAGCTATAGAGCTCAACGACAAACGTCTAGCAGCTTTGCAAACTTTGTTCCAAAGAGAGAATGTCATCGCTTCGGTCTCTTAGGTTTATATAGGTGACGACAGGAATTATTAAGGAATGACGTCACATGGAATTCTCGAAGATCTTCAGATCTCTGTTCCAAATAGAGAGATAGCCATAATTCTTGCATTTTACGAAACCTCTATTTTTTTATGCCATCGAAGGTGCCAAATATGTCACCATGACATCAGATGTTGCCAATGGCGGGGATCATTGTTCTGACATCCATTAAGAATCTTTGTAAATCTTTCTTTGCAGTGATGAGACAAACGTGGTTAAAACATGGTATTACAAATTCGTAACGGTATGCTTTTGAATGATTCAGAGTCAATGAAACCAATAACCAACTAAAAAACAAATTGAAATTGATATACAAAAGTTTGCCGTCTTCAAATAGAAGAATTTCTATTTTAGAAAGAATTTCTAAACTTCCGTAATATTTTCTTTCACCATAAATGTCGCTTCAACCTTTTCTTGTTTAACTCCTTCAATGCATTCCCTGTTCATCCATTTGCAATTGTTTGTCTTTAACGTTCTTTGAAAAACATTTAGTTTTATTGAATTTTCTAATTCAAAGAAATTATCTGTGATATCTAATGGTATTTTAGCACGATGGAAGATTGCTATTAAAATGCTCAATGTAACACTGAAGAAAACATAATTTTCCTGCTTCATATCATAATTTCATAGAATTGAAACCCTTAATTTATGTAAAATGATTAATAATTGTACAACGGGGGTAAAAACACACAGAAAACAAACCAAATATATATATATATATATATATATATATATATACAAATCTCATAGAAACATATAATAAGGCTTTTAAAAAGCAAGTTTAGTTCATCTTCTCCAAAGAGAGCTATCAATCTTTTTACTTACTTTGATTTAATTTGTTTCGTATTTGTTCTAAAGATGGAATTTTGTAATTAATATTTCATTCACTTCCTAATGTGTTAATTTTGAATTTTGGCCTCTTATGTGTTTTCGATGGCAATACACTATTTTAATATTTTTAGAACTTAATTGACAGTTAATTATCAATTAAATTTTGATTCAGTATCAGTGCTGCAGTAAATTTGAGGAAAAATATTCCTAAACCCTATAATATTTATAACACTAAATTATAAATTAACTATTAAATTTAAATAAATATATATAAGTAAATTATTAGAAAATTATTATTTACTAAACTATAACTATTATTGAAACTAAATAAGTTAACTATTTTAAAATCGGAGTGTATTAAATTTATTTTTAAAAAACGGAAGTAA
>JAPMOR010017885.1:5967-92561 GCA_026543865.1 Argiope aurantia | reverse complement strand
TCATAATTCACTGAAATATGATTCCGTTCATATCATAATTCACTGAATTATGATTCCATTCATATCAAAATTCATTAAATTATGACAGGATTTGAAAATTTTTGTGAGAAAAGAAATGTAATGCATAACTAGACTGCTTCAAAAAGAACAAATTACTTACTAAAGCACTTTTTCACTGCTTTAGTTGAATGCTTTCTAATATTTGATCTACATCTTTGCCAGAGTAAAGGTTATGTCTTTAGGATATGCTGATAGGAAGGGCAGTTATTCAGTGGTAATTTTGAGTCATTATATTTCTCAGTGATGAGGTAATAATTTTCTAAATGAAGCTGCATAGTAAAGTTCGTCGTTTTATCCAATTTTTATGCTGCATTTCTGTCGCTCACATATTCTTCCTTGTCGACTTGATATCTTTTAATTTTCTAGAATAATTTAACGAATTACAGTGTTTAATGATTCTTATCAAATAGTTTAGTGAGTTTGTATGTGAATACGTGAGAAATGATTTGGAGTATCAAAATGTACAAAACACCAATAAGAAAAAAAAAAAGAAAAAAAAAGCATTTTCTTTTCGATGCATCTTTTTTTGACCATTTGAAGTAAAAAAAGAATTTGACGCATAATATTAATTCACAATTCTCGCTATTCCACAATTTTTATGAACGCTCGAAACCTTTGATGAATGTAAAAAGGATGTAGCGTTACACGAGACGACTATGTTGTAAATACTTAAATAAGCAAATCGATCATTTCCTTTTTGTTCGTAAAAAAAGCAGTTATGTTTTGTAGGTTTACCATCATTTGGATTCGAGATGAATATGGAAGTGGAAAACTATATACATTCAGTTTGAACAATCCTATGCCATTCTTTTTACAAAAAAAATATACATGCATTTAACAATAAATGAACTATTTATTAAATTGCCCTCAATTCTGTTGAAATGAGTGAGGCATTTTTTATTAAATTGGCTGTTGGTCATCATTCATAAGATTTAAATTTCCATGATTTTTTTTATCACTTTTATTTTTGGGTAAACTAGGAAAAAAAAAAGATGGATTAAATTCAAAAGATGATTATTTTGTGAAGAATTTAATCGAAGCGTACTTTATTATCTCTTCTTCTATAAGAACATTAAGCTAATGAATTAGATGAAACACCAGTTTTTAATCTGCTCAGAAATAAAATACACTGTTATTCAAAAAAGAGGAACAAACTTAAAATTTCATTTCTTATGAACGGCAATGGATAAGTCAATCATCTAACTCTTCGAACCGTCCGAAGGCACACGGATTTAAACCATAAAACTGAATGACCGGACCGCCGCAACAGCAATTGGCGGGAGCTGTGGTTGAGTTCTAAGGGCCGTCACTGGCCACGGTACAACCCTTCCCGAAGGAAGTACGTTCCGTCATCGATGGGAGGAGTCAGATCCCCCACCTATTAGTGTTCCCTCCAGGGTGGCGAGATCCAACCACCATGCCGGAAGCATCTCATCCTCATTTCGAGGTGCCCCCCCCGGGGGTTTAACGGCAATGGATAAAGACACAAGCGAAGATTATTGGGTATCTTCCCTCCCCCCCATTCAAGTTTTTTTTCTTTTTTCGTTCAGTTCGTTTTGTTATGTGACAAACGTCAGATCGGAAGTCCATTTTTAGCCACACGTGATATAACTGATCCCTACTTATTGCAAGATTAAAATGACACACAATGGTTTCAGGTCTTGAAGAGTATCAAGCATAGGTTTTAAACCTACATTATACGAAATTCTAAGTTGTTTGCTTCTTCTGCTTGTAATTTTTTTTTTATGGTTACGCTCGAAAGCCTCTCGAATATGCTCAGTATTTTCATCTAACGTGCGTGGACGACCAACGCTTTACCCTTTGCATATATAATAATTTTCTTTGAATATCTTGCACGAACTGTAAATCTATTTCTGATAATGCAGCTCTTTGTTGAACTTACAATTAAATGCACGCAGTAATGCAATAATGGATTTAGTTTTTGCATACTGCAACACTCAGAACTTTTCCTGAAGCATTGGCATTTCCTTGTGCACTTAACTACACCTCTTTTATTGGGATTATCTGAATGCAAAAATTAAAACAGAATTATCGTCTGTTCCTTGATATATAGTATGCTTCTCAATCTAGTGTTAAAAAATAGCGTTAAAAATAAATTCTTAAATCTGCTCCCTTTTGAATAATCCTGTAAAACCCGAGATGTATCTGTTTATTCGAGTACAATTCCTTGGATATCAGATTCAGTGAGTTTCATGAACAAAATCTCTTAAAATTAATCTTTTTCAATTTCATTTGATAAAGTATTTAGAACATTGACTGAAATTTAATGCAATTGCGTGAATTTTTTTGTGAAATAAAGGACAGCAGAATAATTTCATGCATGATTTGTCAAACTTTTTTTTTCTGCCTGATGTTGAATAATTTGAATTATTTCCTCTGAGCATTTTTGATCATTTGAAAATCAACGCTGTCTCGTTTTCTTCACCAAAAAATGTCACCAAAAGTGTGTTTTGTTTACAAACGCATAAAAAAATTCTATATGATATAATTAATTTCTATTTTAAATATTTGGATGACTCTAATAAGCATCTTACTTCAGAATGATTAGAAATCGAAATCACATTTTTTTTTAAAGCGAATTAATTTTCAATATATTACATTCTTTATTTAGAAAAAGTTTAAATTCTTGCACTACATGTATGGTAGGATCGATAATGTAATAAACAAAACAAAACAAAAAAACATTTCCTGATGCGTTTCTTCGCTAATGTCACAGACGATTCCTTTACTTCCCGTTTAATTTTGCTTCATTGTATTTTTCGGCATATATGGGGAAAAAATCACTGACCGGCAATTTTTTTACTTTCCTATATACGAAGAAGCGAAAATATTTTAATCGTTAAAAAATTCGACTTCAAATTTTGATGAATCTTTACGTTTCACCCATCCCCGATTTCGAAAAAATTATTTTTTGAATTTTCTCAGTGAACATGATGAATTAAAAAGGCAGCATGCTAGATGGATGGAATTTAGTATGGATGTTTGCATTGACATTGTATATTTTTGTCGACTTTTTGACAGATTTCAGTCTACATGAAGTTTATCTGTCCGTGTGAAATCAAACACTTTTAACTCAAAAGCGAAGCGAACCAAAAGATTGCAATTCGATATGGGTTTTATTTCTTGACTTGTAAACCTGTGTTAAAATTTAGACCCCTTAAAGGCTGCTTTCGGTTGGTCTGTTTGTATGTGGTGATAACTCAAAAATGCAATAAGTAACATACATAAATTTCGGTATGTAGTTTTGACACTACATGGTAGATTTGTATCAAATTTTAGACGAAATCTGTTAAAGGGAAAATGTACAAAATGCATACATGATTTTTTTTTCACTACGTTGAAAAAATGTACACAAAATACTCAATATTGCAGCACGGATAATTAAATTGTCTTTCTTTTGTTAAAGGAGGTGAAAATGATGCAATTTTTTTCATTAAAATCATTTACTTTACATTAAAAACTTACAAATCCAAATGTGAGAAGAATATATAATCTAAAATTCAATCATCACAACAGAGCAGGAATTTTAGCTATATAATAGCAGGAATTTAAGATATCACAGAGTTTACTAGATTTTGCCGAGTTCGATAGCTCAGCTATCTCTGAAACTAGTACAAGGTGTGGAAGAAAAACCCGGACAAACAATTTTTAATATAACTTGATTAAAAATAAATAAATAAACAAAATATAACAAATAATAATAAGAGTAGACTTTTAATAATTAATAAATTTAATTTGTTTCAAAGTGGCCGCCTTTGGCTGCAATGCAGAGGTGCAAACGTTTATTGAAATTTTCAACAATCAGCCGCAAGTATTCTCCCTTTAATCTATCCCAGCCCCGCAGAAGCCATTGTTTTAGAAAGTCCAAACTTTTATCCCGTTTATTGCAAGCTCTAGACTTCAAAATGGACCATACACTGTATTCATGAGATTGAGATTCGGTGAGTATTGTGCCCATTTTCCAGTTGATACCAAGTCAGAAAATTGAGCTTTGCACCACTCTTCTGTCTTTTTAACCTTGTGAGCTGGTGCGGAGTCTTGTTGAAATGTCCATTTTATATTGCCGAAGTGTGTTTTGGCCCACGGAAATACAACAGCTTCTAGAATGTCCCGTTGATACACTTTTTGATTTCTTTCAGCTCCCTCATCCACAAAAACCAGAGATTTTTTGCAGCTTTTGCAAATTTCGCTTCAGATCATGACCGACTTTGGATTTTTGCGATGTTCAGAAGTACTTGCTGCGTCTACAGACCAGATCCTATAATTCTAAGAGTTACGAACTTTTGACGGTAAAGAGCTTCTCATTAGTGTGGCGCAGCATGGCCAGATATGGCTCTTGCGCCAGAAAACCTAAACAACCAACCAGCTTCTCATTAGTGAAACGGAATCTCTCTCGGTTCTGACATGCGGCCCGTTTCAAAAGTTTTCGGCGTCTTTGGAGCCGCACGAGTTTGTTTTTTTAGTGAGAAGCTGAACTTTTTGGAACTTGTAAGGCTTTAGTCCAAGCTCTGTTTTTACCATTCGCTGCACTGATCGGTCCCTTATTCCCAGTTCACCAGCAATCTTTCTCATGGAAACTCTCTAATTTCATTGAACTCGCCTTTTGACAACCTTACGGCTATTGAAAGTGTTCACCATACATTTTTGTTCATTTATATTGACTTTGACCATTATTGCCAAGCTCTTTGAAACGATAACTTGCATCAGACACTGTTTGCCGAGGCATATTATGCAAATGAACGATTTCATACTCGCATTTTTCTTGCTTAAACGACTTTAAAATAGCGTATCTTTCGTTGCGCATTGTCAGAAAGCCAAAATCAATACGTGAACTAAAAGATGCATTATTAAATATGTTATAATTGAAGTGATAGACAAAAAGAAGTGAAGAAAAATCAAAAAGAAATTAATTAACTTCTATTCTATGATGCAATAAATTTGTTCGAGTTTTTTTTTTGCCGCACCCTGTAATTTGGCGAAGTGATGGATTGAAATTTCTGCGAACTCCGTAGCCAAGTTTCGCCTACCCTTGTGGTCTCGTATTTCAAAAGGCGCATCTAGCACCAAATTTTGTCGCCAACAAATATCGCCAATTCAAATATTATAAAAGTGTAAGAGAAACGTGAAGGCAGGGCATTTACGCTGTTAATTCGAAACGGCAAGCTTCATGCGATTTTAATAGAGGAAGTGTTAAAAAAAATTTTTAAGTACTATTTTGACCATTTCAGTAATTTGAGAATGAAGAATCCAATAAGCCTATCTTATCGAACAAATTTATTTAATCATATATTTCTTTCTTCATGTGTAGGTATAATCTTTAGTTATTTGCAAAATCGATTTGTGAAGTCAAATAGGCTTATCTTAGTTACTTACTTGCACATTTACATAATGTATTTGAAACTATATTTCCTTTAGATAGCAAAAGAAGATGTTTGTTAAATAAAGTCGTAACAGAAAAAAGGAAAAAAAAATAGCCTTGAATTTAAATAGAATAACGAAATTTTATGATAGAATCTCTTCATATATCACTTAAAAAGAAAAAAAATCATATTTTGACTGAATTTGTTCGATTCGAGAAAAAATTTCATTTCTCTGAAGTAATATTCATTTGCTTTCACAAAGGAATCAATAGTAACAAAATCTAATGAACACAAATTAAAAATTAAATTTTAATCTACATAAACAGTAAATATAATAGCTAAAGCACCTCTAAACTTATAAAAATTACATTTTTAAATAGAAATAAATGTATTCCAGTGTTGTTGTAGAAAGGTAAAACATTCCACTTTCCTTGAAAACAAATCAAATTTCAAATATATTTGAAAAATGTCTCATCTTGATAATAATACCCTGTGAGGGGCATTTTTCTTTTTAAAATGTTGATTTTTTTATTTTTTAAATAAATATTTAAGAAAATATATTTTTATGAACACTATGAAAATAAATAATTTAATATGCTAAAAGCTTTCTTATATCAGTTTTAGAGAGTTATATTTTTTTTTATCTTGCCTTCTATTAAATGATTAGAAATAATGTTTTATCAGAAATAATTATCTGCATTTAGAAAACTCAGTTCTGAAACATAATTATGAGTAACTAAAAAGAATTCATAAAAAAGAACTTACGTTGAAACTAATTACTTTAAGAGTAATTCTCTATAATATGACCGAAAGCATCTATTCTAGAATATTAAATTTCTTCCTTTGTGACGGGAAAAGCTTTTAAATGTTAATTAAATAATGAGATGTGACCCCTTTGTGAAATATTTCGCTAAGTAGATTAACCTCCTTTCCTGAGTCGCAAGTAAATGTTAAATTCGCACTCAAGTTAATCCAATTTAAAATGCTGTCTGCTGAAAAATATGCACATAAGAAAATTTTGTAATCCTACTTGCGCCTAAACTTAATAAATTTGGGGAAAAAATTCTTCCTAGAAATCGGATTCCCAGGATTAATTTAATTATTTATGTAGGGTACATTTTAATAAGTGTTTTAATATTTTTCTGCGTAAATAATAATTAATAACTTCGTTTTCAAGAGATTTACAAGACTATATAAACACTTTGTCTCTTTTAACACGTTGCCGACTTCGTAATTCGCGTGAGGTCTATATCTACTGTTTAATTGTATCTAACTATCTATCTAATTTGATGACCTCTTTTCTACTATAGTTAAGGAACAGCAAAGAAGCTGTCATTTTCTTAGATGAATTGATAGAATATCAGGAGGGAGTAATAGCAGTAACCGTGTTAAAAATTTTAATGTTTGCATAGGTATTTAAATTCTGGCCTCGAATTAAAAAAGTATATCATTAAAAAGATGAAGATGATATAAAAAAAATTCACTCTGCTTTAGACTATATCTCAATGACAAGCCACTGCGAATAATAACACTGATATTAAGGTCCATTACAAAATAACCGTCATCGATTGATGCACCAAACCCTTACGTAAAAGGTATGACTCGTCAGAGGAATGTTGCCAACACCAATACTATACCTTCCAGGACTAACCTTAATATTATACCTTACTTATCCGGTGACTTGCCCTCCCTCATCCTGAGGATATGTGCTTAGATACCTCGCCGATATTACATCCAACCTGCCTGAAGACACTTGGAAAAAACTGAATGACTGTGGTCACGATAGCAATAGGTGGGAACTAAAGTCCTAATGGTCATCATCGATCACGGTACAGCCCTTCCCGTAGGAGGTATGTATTGTTTTCGGGTTGCCGATAACTCAAGTACAAAACATTATTTTGCTCACCAGGGAAACGAGAACCATCCACAATACAGGAAATTTCTTGTACATCTTACAAATCTAAATGTGCAGTAAGTCTCCCAGTCAAATATCAAAGAAGTAATCTGAATTTTTATAAATATCTTCATTAATTTATTAAAAATTAAGTCAGCGGGTTGTAGTAATTTCTTTTATTTCCTAAATTGGATGGCACAGATTTCCTGATTCGATATCAATATAGGACCTGAATGACGCGTTACATATTCAAGTGTATCTAGAGATTTTTGTCTTTTAAATAAAACTTTAAATTAACAGTTATTAATGATTTAACCCCTTCTAGGGCCGTGGGAAGTATGCTTCCCACCAAATTTATCAATTTTCGTATGAATTTATGTAGTTTGCATAAGTTCTGACAATTTCTTTCTAAAAAAAGACAGAAACTTAGATACTTTAGTTCTTTATTTTACACGAAATGATGTGTCTTGATTTGATACTTAATTATTAATTAATCAAATTAAATTCATCTAATAAGCTAAATGAATACCTTTTCTTATTCTAATTTCAAGTCTAAAAATATTTTAACATAATACAGTGCCCGAAAAAATTATAAGGACACGCGAAAAATCGTCAAATCTAGAAGCATTGTTTACAGAATCGTATGCAAATTTTTGCAGCAAAAATAGAAGTAAAACTAAAATATTTTATGCTTAAAGTAATTAAAATTTTCAATTTTAAATATGATAAAATTTAAATTTTGAATTTTAAACCTAAATGAAAACGGAAAAAAGTATAAGGACATTGCTTTTTCTCCAGTAATTATTTAAAAATTTGCATATTTGAAAGCATAAAATGACAACTCCGAGTTAAAAGATTCATTTGCGAAAAGAATTTCCCACTCTGCGACTTTCAGTGTGAATTTTTAAATGATGCTCAAAGGAACTCAACTTTCTGACTCTGAAAAAGGAAAAATTGTTGCTTTTCGAGAATGCGGATTAAGTGGATGGGAAATTTAAAAAAAAAATCAAGAGATCGAAAACGGTGGTTTATATTTTTCTAAAAAATCCTGGGATGTATGGTATGAAAAAACGAACTGGGAGACCAGAAATTCTCACTCGTCGACAAAAAAGAATGATTGTAAGGAGAGCTTGAGAGAAAAGAGAAACCGCAAATGAAGTTAGACAAAATTTCATTTTACCACGCTCAACAAGGACCGTTCAAAATGTTTTGAGTAAACAGCCTCAAGTTTCTTATGGGAAATTAGTGTCACTCCCCCCTATTACAAATCATCATAAGAAAAGAAGAGTTTACTTTGCCAAAAAATACATTTCTCTTGGTCAAAAGTGGGCTGATGTAATTTTTTCGGACGAAAAAAAGTTCAATCTTGATGGACCTGATGGCTTTTGTTATTTTTGGTATGATCTGCGAAAGACCAAGGAAATGTCTTCCAGGCGTCAATATGGTGGTGGCTCGGTTATGGTATGGGGCGCTTTTGCGGCAAATGGAACCACTCCAATTGTATTTATCAACCGTAAAATGAATTCGGACAGGTATGTTGATATGTTAGGAGAAAGTTTGTTACCTGAAGAGCCACTAATTACTTCAGGGAACTATATTTTTCAGCAGGATAATGCTTCAATACACGTTTCTACGAGTGCAAATCTCTGGTTTGAAGCTAATTCTGTAAATTTACTTGATTTGCCGGCGAGAAGTCCCGATCCTAATCCAATCGAAAACTTATGGGGACTTCTAGCCCGATAAGTTTATAAAAACGGCACACAGTATCAATGTATACAAGATCTTGTCGTCGCTATCAAACACGCTTGGGAAAAAATATCTGAGAACATTTAAAAGATCTTTCAGGATCTATGACCTCTCGGCTTATTTAAGTGATTGAAAAAAAAGGTAGCTTTCTTGATTATTGAAACATTTTTTAAGTATTTTACAACATGTCCTTATAATTTTTTCCCTATTTCCTTTAACGTTAAATTTTGTAAAATCAATATTTTGAAGCTAAATTATATTTTTTATGTGTTATAAGTGTTATCACAAAATTATGCAGCAGAAGTAAAAAATATAAAAAGTTCATTTAGGTGAAATGGAAATAAAACATATTTTCATGCAATTACATGTTCTCCTTATACTTTTTTCGCGCACTGTATGACTAGAAAAAAATGGCCCTTTAAAGGGTTAATTATAACATTAAAAAATTCTGTGAGTGAATGCACGAATCACTTTTAGCAGGGTGTATGAAGGGATTTATTTTTTAATATTAGACTTCTAATTGGATTTTTGTATCTTATATTACAAATTGCCCATCGTAACTTGTTTTTCACAGATAGAATTTATATTGGGTAGTAGAATTATATTTTACTGAAATCTGTTGATAATTCAAACTTTCCAGACGTGCTAGAGTTTAAAATGTCACTTGTGGCATTAAAACTGAATAATGGGTAATTCTGAAATAATAAATAAATATGAGAAACAAATATAAATAAATTATGAATCGAACAAATAAAAAATACAAAACTTGATTTGTTGGATTTGCAAATATTAATTTCGAGCTGCAACTTCTGGATAATAATAATAATTATAATAAAAGATAATTGAGTTCAAATAGCCTTGATTTAGTAATTATATTTCATTTTTGATTCAAAAATTCAGTGATTTTTCTAACAAAAAGGAAAATTAACACATTATTAACATTAAAAGCTCCACCAAATATCAATAACCATTACAATTAATAAAAATGAATGTGTAGCTATTTTTTACATTTTCATAAGTTATTTTCAGATTTTCTTTCTTCACAAAATTCAACGTATAATTCAGAAAATATTTTATCATTTTTCTGATTTGATGTTTTGTTCCTAAATGCACACACACAAAAAAAATGTTTGGAAATCATTAAAATACATAGTTTCACAAAACGCAATTTTGTCTTGCCGCCAGTACAAATTTATTGTCTCATACACAGCCAAGATAAAATAAATAAATAAATAAAATCATATTTAAATTTTAAAAAATTAAAATTTTTAATCTGAATAACAATTTGTTTTATCTTATTTTATTCCATTTATTAATCCTTTTATTTTTGAAACGTAATTCCAAGTTAGAAATACCAAACATATGTTATCGTCTTATCCTATTTCACTACAAAACTATTTCTTACGCACTTAAAATATGTCAGCTTGGGGCTTAGCTAAAACCACTTCCTTTTTTTCAGCAAAACTCTTGAATGAATAGCGCCAGCCAACCCACAACCACTGAAAAACCGCCTATCAAAACCGTGACGTGCCGAGTGGAAGCATGAGTGGGCGATTTCGTGGAATTGCGTGGGTGGCTCATTTTTCTCCCTCTTTTCCCCCTGCGAGTCTTTCATTCCCGGAAAAGCTACGTCAATGAAATTGGATTAGTCATTTAGATAAATGATCGCCCTCTTGTTGCTGACATACTCGTTTGGATAATTATCGACTTGATAGAGTATGTTGTTAGCGTATGTTTGTGGAGTTGCTGTTACGGCAATCTAAATTCATCTGCTTTTTGTATAGATCATTTTTTCTGTAGAAGATCGTTAAATTTCTATTCCATCTTCTTTTATGAATCGAACGAAAGTAAATTATACGATCGATAGAATTACGCAGTTATTTATAATGTACTAATGAGTGTTTAAGAAGAGTTTATTAAGGAGATAGAGTATTATCAAAACAATTTATTTCTATATTTGGAATTAATTTTAATTACATTTTGTGTGAGTTAATACTTTGTAAGTATCCCACAAAAAATGGAATATATTTTTTAAATGTTTTTAACATTGAAATTTTTAATTTAACTTTTTTCAATCCCTAAGGGTTTTTAAAAATTCATATTTCTTTACAATTTTTTTTTCTCAGTTACCTCATAATATACTACATAAAATGAATATGAATTACCTTCTGCTGCTGATATTTATTATTTTTTAATGTTAAAAAAATCTGAAAAATACATTAATTTAGACATTGAAAATTGAAAAAAAAAATACTTTTCAATATAGAATTTATTTTATACTTTAGAATGTATTTCTGAACATTCATAAATTTCGCATTCCTATTACGATTGTTAAAAACACTTCAGCCTTTCGAAAAATGGTTTATAAACAAAATTTCAACTTCAGGAGATATGAATTTAACATTTTTATTCCTCCAATTGTATGATTTAAAATTCATAGAATAGTTTGCGGCGTTTACAAAATATTGATTTTTTTTAACTGCTTGTCATAAAAAATTTCAAACATTTTGAGCAACAAAATATTATACTTACATAATGAATGTATAAAAGACGAGCAAACGAACATCAATATTTTATAAATTTTAATCTAAACAATAAAAAAAATGTTAAATGTATCAGAATTTAGTCCATGCACAAAACTGCCACTAACATAAATTTACAACACGTACAAAAATATTCACACTTCTATTTCAGTTATTTTAAAAGATTTAAATTGTACAGGTATAAAACATAAAAAATACCCTTATATAAAACCTTCATTCTTATTTATAAGAATGCTTCATAAATAAAATTTGCCAAAAATTGAAGGATTGCATCTATAAATTTGTTTAAATAAATACCTTAAGAGATTTCAATATCAATTGTGTCTTAAAATTCAATATTTATCAGATTCTTTTCTAGTAGAGAATCTGAAGAGTGGATGTGGCAGCATTTTTTTAATCTGCAATCATGTATCTAAAGTTGTTAAATAATTCAATAAAAAAAAAACTACAGATATAGCTCTGGAATTTTGCTGGATATATTTAGATTGATATTAGGTAATAAAATGTCTATATTTTGATGCTTTTTTTATTGCATGTAGTCTTAACAGTATCAAATGTATGTAAGTTTTTCTGAAAATACAAAAAGAATTTCATCATTATTGTATTAAATATCAAAATATCGTACGTCAAATTTGATGAACATTTTATTAATGTTGCTTGTAATGGTAAACCGCTTAAGGACGTAACCAAAATTAATTCGTCCTACACTTGTATTGACAATTGACAAATAAAAAAATAATTCAGTCCTTGAGCGGTTAACTACATATGCTCCAAATTGTTGCAAGTGCTGCTTGTTATGACAAAATGATGTATCACGGTTTCTGAATTACGACATTTTGTTATAACGGCGACGATCTACCATAGATATTGACATATTCTATAAACTTTGCAACTTTAGATTTAAATAAATATGTTGTGGTGGATCGGAATGAGCGAGGATAGAACCTGGGACCTTGTGGTTTGCAAGCCCAGTAACATGACCACAATACAAGAGCAATTGCTCGTGTAGCATAGCTGTTAACTAGCTTTATAAGCTTTTTTCACCACAATGTTTTTCATTTTCGATATGGTTGCTTTGTGGTGATGTCATCTAGAATTCCTTTTTGATCTTTGAATTAGTCAGGATGTGCTTATAATGTCTTTCATTTTAGATATTTTTTAAAGTTTCAAGAATTTAAAGTTAAAATAATACGGCAATTGTAAAAATAATTTGACTTCGAGATTTGGAAAATTCTCCCCGGTTTAGTCCTCTCCGTATCTAAAACATGAATTTATGGCGTTATGTCTATTTCTCAATATACATATTGAGAATATACATATAAGCTCAAAAATCCAATAAATCAGTCGGATGATGTTTGTTTTATTATCGTTATGCCACAATCCTATATTTGAGTCAAGTTTCGGGCGAAGTCCTGTCAGTAGCAAGTTAATTTTTCTATTCAGTATGATTAGGATAAATCAGAAATGTAACAAATTAGAGTGAAGTTTATTACACGATCTTATCATTAAATCTGTAGATCTGTGTCAGATTTTGGAGGGAATCAGTCAAAGGCAGGAGATCCAATTGCTTCTTCGATTCTCATCTCTACATGAATTACAAAACGCAAGGACTAAGAAAATATATAAAATCGAAAGGAGAACACTCCAATTTAATTCATTTATTAGTCTGTGTATAAGAAAAAGATATTATGCGGGGAACTTTTGAAGAATTACTCGCTCCGTCTGATTCTGACTTTTAAAAATCCATTAAGAACATACGACAATGGTTCTGAGCCAGTGGAGAGCAAGAATATGGGGGAAAGGAAGATAAATTGGGGAAAAAATTGATAATCGAAAACAGAGTAAGAATCAATACATTCTGTCGATAAGGAAGTATAACAGTTTAAAATGTTTTATTAGAAGAAGCACACAAAATACTTAAATATTGATTATTTAAAATTTTAAAATACATTGGAAGCAGCAATTATTAAAAATTTAGTTGCCAATTTTCTGTGCTTCAAACCGGAACTTTGGTTGGGATTGGCGTATGTATAAGAAAAAATCCAAATAATATGGAAATGAATCAAGTAAATGAAAAATCATATACTAGGGAACAGCAAATTATTAAAAAAAATAAAAAAGACCAAGTTAATGAAGATCTTTTCTTCAGGCTAATTCATCTATATAACGGAGAATTGTCGAATTTGAGCGTCATTAAACTGGAAGGAATCGCCAATTCTTTTAAATAATTGGATAACAAAATAGGAAACATACGCTGCATCTCTACAAATGTATATTATGGAATCATTTTTAAAGCAACCGCTGCATTGTTGAAATTGGAGAAAAAGAGTTAACATGATATATTACATTTAGATGTCACCAGTAAAATATTTTAACAAAAGATATATAGTCCCTGTTGTATAGATATATATAAAAAGTTATATAGTCAAAAATATATAAAATTCTTAAAATACTAAAACTGGACGATTCCCTTAAAATTCTTCTTTCTTTAAAAGCACGTTTTACATTTATATAATACGAACAATTGTTTTGTGATGTGATTTAGATAATTGCTTAAAATTAATTTGGCATTGCAAATAATTCAATCCAATGTCAACCTTTATTTAATATTTTATTTATATAATAACGGTACTACTATATCTGTACAAAAGATACAAATTATAGCAAAAATATATGCAAATAATCTTATCTACAAGAAAGATAAAAAAATAAAAAGCGGAGTCAAATTATTTCCCAAGGAGCTCAGCAATATCAATAATAATAATCTTAATGTTTTATTATTCCATTTCTTTTCGTAAAATCTTTTCTTGTTGTTCACCGACATGTTGTGAAACTTTCTAGTGCAACATTTCACTAACTGTCGCTTCTTCTCTCCATCAAAACATTTCGTTTATTATACAGCAAGCAATCCTTTTGCCACTCAGTCTGCATAATATATAACTCTATCTCATAAAAAGATCAACATTAAGCTATTTGTGTGATTAATTATTTACAAATAAACGTTGGCCGTTTTCTTATCATAATCTTCTGCCAGTTATTTTTATAACTTCTCTTTTCATTCCTGTTAACCTTTCTCTTCTCTGTCAATAAAAAGGATTAGCTTCTATGATTGGTTGAGGGTAAAATGGGAGGTATTATAAGAATCTTGACTGCAAGAAAGCGGATATTCCTAAAATTCTTTAGAACGGTTATGGAGAAAGAATTATTTTGAAAATAAACTTCAATAATGCCGTCTTTCATGTGTCACATGAATTCCAAACATTAAAATAAGCATATAAAATTCAAAATATCCAACAATAGAAAGCCGCAAATTTATTTTCTAATTCCGCTTACATAATTGTGAAAATTGTAACTAACATAAGCGGTTTTTTTTTTTTTTGCACGATTTTAGCTCATTGTCTTTTATTCAAGTAAAAATACGCGTATCGAATCAAATAGAGTTTAAATTGCAATTTCTCAAAATAAATTAAAATCGATAAATATTGTGAAATCGTTGTTTAATATTTTCTATTCTCACAAATGGTTCTAAAAATAATGATAAATACGTTCGATTTTGAAACTTCGTGAATAAATTGATTAATTATTAAACTTTTTTTTCGAAAGCTACTAACTTCCTGTTTGTAAAGTATTTTTCTTTTTTAAAGTATTCGTAACCCTCTTTTCTGAATTGCATTATTTACATGCTTTAATATGATTCATATTAAAACATGTATATACACAAATTTGCTTAATATTAATGCTTTCAATTTGCTTAATTTATAAGCTTGATAATCATGCTTTATATATTCATACTTTCAATTTGCTTAACATATAAGATTAATTATTTATGTTATAATATGATTTATATTCGATTATATTTGAAGAACATTATCGATAGTAGGAAACAAATTCAAAGAAGAAATGATGTGTAAGAACATAACTAAAAACTATCCCCAAAAGTTTCCTGTGAAGTTTCAGCGATTCATAAAAACCGGAGATCATACACAAATTTGATAATATCCATCAAGTTTATGAGACAAAAACTAATAAAAATGTAAGTATTAAGTATTAATCAAATATGAAGTTATTTGAAAGATTTAGGTAAATTTGCGTAGTAGTTACAGATACTTACCGAATAATTCATTCAGTAAAGTGTGTGACGTTTTATTTTAGTAGCACTTGCGAATCGATTGAAGCCACATGTTTAGTAACCGTTATTCCTGAATAATTTATGAAGAATATAGATCTAGAATTAGACCTATTTTTAGAATATACATCTAGCTGCAATCAAGATTTATTTAGGTACTAGCACTGCTCAACATAAAAATAACCAATAGTAGAACTTTAAAAGATTAAAATTAATTATTTAAAAAAATGCTAATGTTGTTGTTATTACAACTGTGCTGCATGGAGAATTACAATAAATCCTATTGTTTCTTTTAGAGGGAATTTCTATAGAGTATTAAGGTTAATAATTGCAGAAATAAATAAATAAAGGTTTAAAAGAAACGGTAAAACAAATAGAAATTAATAAAAAAAGATTGTTTCATAAATACTTTCCTAGTGATTTCATTTTAATTTTAAAAATCCTCATTGTTTCTAATAATTTTTTAAAAAAATGGTATAATGAACATGTTTTCTTCCCAATTTGCTTTTGTATAATTTTCATTATGTAACACATTTCTTTATATAAAGGTGTAATTCCATATGTTGAAAATAATATTTCAATTCCGAAAGTAATCACCGGTATTACAAGTTTTTTTCTTTATACATTTCTATTCTTTAATCTCTTGACTACAATTTACATATATCCCACAAGGAAAAATATTTTTCTTACTTTATAATAAATTTCTTCTTTCTTTTTCAATTTAGGAACTTCGCCATCGTTGATGGAAAAGGAGGCAACAAAGTCATCACGAACAATAAGTCATTAACTCAATTTTATATTTGCAAATGTTTTTTTAACGGAATTTAAATTGCAATATTCAAGTTTTGATGTTTTAGTATAATTTGTTTCGAATTATTTTGCAATAAAAATGCTTTATTTATCAAATAATCTCATTCTGAAAAAACAGATTGTTTTAAAAATAATTCCTTAAATACATTGTTCTGAAAAAAAAAAACTGATGTACAAAATACTTATTTAAATATATGACAAACATTTCTGAATTATTTTATATTTAAATTTGAGGATACATATAGTAAATTTCTTACTTCAACAATAGTTTTTAATTTTTTAATTGCTGCTATTTTATATTTGAAGAAATAAAGCCTTGAGATCCTAACTAAAACTGTTTTACGTCACGAAATATGAGAATTATTCAATTTTTTTTTATTTTTTTAAAAAAATTTATTTTCCGACTGTTATGATTTAAATTATCATTATAAATATTTTAGTACGCCTATGGTATTTGGTTACTAATTTCTACTTTGATAGAAAAGCAAGAAGCGTCTTTTTTTTCTTCTCATAGCTGGAGAAAGGAATACCGAAATTATTAATAATAAACTAATTACCAATAAATGATTAGTTTCAACCCTAACATTGTAAAGATGTAATTTTGTGGCGAATTGGTATGGGCGAGGATAGAACCTGGGACCTTGTGGTTCGTAGCCGAATAACATGACCACAATACAAAAGCAATTGCTCGTGTAGCGCAGCTGTTAACTGGCTTATACGCTTTCACCACAATTTCCTTAACTCTTCAAAGCTATTGTCAGGGAAAGCTGATGATTGATATGAATATATTTTTATAATAAAAGCTCACCATTGCATATTTAATGGCTCTATTATGTGGAGATGGCTTGAATGTTCCGTTTTTATAATCCGTTACTTATGAATGCTGCCTACAATGAAAATTTTCATTTGAAAATAATATCTGAAATAATAAATTTGAATATTCTGTGCAGTTTTTTCCATTTCTGGAAATGTATAAATGTAGAAATTATCATTACGATATTCTTTTGCTATATATGCTAAAAATTTAAAAAAGAAAAAAAAAAATGTAGCAATGAAAAATAAATTGCTTGTTTTCTTTGTTACAAAAATATGCAAAAAATATTTGTAGCTTTATAGAAAAGATGAATATAAATCGTCTTTTTTAATTTTAGCCAAATATTTGGAATTCAAAATATTAAAAAAGTTGCAGAGCGATTCTATTAAACTAAATCCCTCCCATCGAATTCTGCGTCCTCTATGTGCAAGTTTAAAAAACTCTAATTATAAAAGATTTAGTTCTTTCGGATTTTAGGAAGTGAGTGATCCAGTTTCGTAATTTTTAATTGTTCATGGTGAAAAACCTTCGAATCGTGTTTATTTTTCATCGCAAGGCAAGCTCATAATTGTTTAAAATGCTGAAATTCCTAAATGCATACCCTTTATAAGAATTCTTCGGCATATTTTGAAATGAGGAAATGGCTTTCTAAACGTGGTGATGAATGCATAAGTTCTTCGACGTATTGGTGTTGATTTTACACAAAGCCTTTCTTAACCATCAATAACATCTTAGTATTTTATTTTGCTTATGAAAAATTAAAGTATTAGTTATATTCAGTTATAAACAAAAAGAACCTTCAAGAAACAATAAAATGTTTTCAATTTCATTATTTTTCAAACCAATCGCATTATCCATTAACGTGTGATAATAAAAAATCTAAAAAGAAAAAGATGCTTAACCGCTTAACTGTTTTGCTCGTATGCCATATCTGCATCGATTTATCGAATTCTGATGGCTGTAAGCAAAAAATAAACCATTCATAAGGATTATAATTCAATATCAAAATTACTTCGAATACATAGATAAGTCAAGTATTCAATGGATTTCCATTTGAGTAAAAATAAGAAAATATTCCCAAAATAGAAGGTGTCATCTTATTAGATAGCAAAGAAAACAAAACAGTTAAGTGGTTAAATGATAGAAATAAATATATGCTCATAATGAATTAATTTTTTTTATTCCCTATTAAAATAACCAAGAAAAAAATCGAAGAATGGATAGAGATTTTACTGAATCTTTGCATCAATTGACATCTTAGACAAATTATCCTCGAATTTGATATGTAACAAAATTATTAACTCTTAAACCAGATCATGAATTTGATTAATATCTGTACTGTAATATTAATCTCAGAGCACTTCTAAGGTCCACTTCTTTTGAATAGGATTGAAGACTAGTTTAAAATCGAGCGTAATTTTGCTTGATAGATCTTTTTACAGAATGTGCATCACTTTGATAGGAACAGAAATTCTGCAGTCTCGATTTTAAGCGGAAAAAGTTTTAAAAACTATTTTTAGAGCTTTTGAAATCCATTTTACAAACATTTGCATACTAGAGTTAATTAGCATTCTAGGGTAAGTCATATCACTGACTCTACGACCCACCCGAAGGTACACGGATAAAGAATACTGAATGACCGGACCGCCGCAACAGCAACATTGGCGGGAACTGTGGTTGAATGCTAAAGGGCCATCACCAGCCACAGTACAACCCTTTTCATCATCGATGGGAGGAGCCAGATCCCCCACCTATTTATGTACCCACCAGAGTGGCGAGATCCAACCACCATACCGGAAGCCTCTCATCCTTATTTCGAGGTGCTCCCCCCGGGGGGGTATTTTGAGGCGCCGAGGCTTAGTTGGTTAAAGGGTCTGTCTAACATTCTAGAGTAAAGAATGTTTATAACTTCGCATTTTAGGGTTTTAAAGACTTTTGAAGTATGACTTTAAGAAACCATTTAGATGCGAGGTTCTTTTACAATCTAAAGTTTGGACTAAAAAACCTTTTGTTAAGGTTCGAATTAAAGCGAATTAGAATGGAAATTCAGCTCTGGCCATCCAGCTGTAGGAATGGCAAATCATTATATAATAATTTTAAATTAAAATTTACAAATTTTACATCCTAAAAGATATAGAAAGAATGTGAATCGAGATAGATTGCAATTTTAGCTCTGGAATATTTTCTGATCTTTAACTCATTCGCGCGGCATTCATTTTATATAAATTATGGACAAGATATGTTGAATAATTTTATGACAGTATAGCGACGAAGTAATAAAAAAAAAACACATGAATCCTAATTAGAAGAATGTGTATAGATGGAGAGCTATATTTCTCATTTTTTCTATATATTATAAGGAAAATAATATTTATTAATTAACTGTTAATTCATATTGCACATAAACAGAAAAAAACTTCTTTAGGAAACAAACATAAGTATGTATATCAATAGATCTTAATTAGTTTTTTTTAAATGACAGTTTTTACCTAATAATTTATTTGAATGTGATACGTCACAAAGCATTTGTCTCACAATAATCTTCTAAATTATTGATGCACTTATTCACACTTGGAATAAGATAAATTATTCTATAATTATATAAAAAAATAGAAACGTATAAAATCAATCGTCACATACACATCACGCGAATATCACTTGCTATTGCGCCACAACCAAGAATCTGACTCTTTATTACGTATTTTGGTATCAATGATGCATCATGAGTGTAGCTCGTTATTCTGCACGAATGGGTTAACTAAATGATTTGCCTTATAACATGATTTATAATCATACCATAAGAAAGCAGATTTACTTATTTTCTTCAGGATGGATCGATGGATTGTGGGATTAAATGGCGCAAGAACCAGATCTGACTATACTGCGCCAGACATACGGTTATAATATAAAAAATGTCTTTCTGTCAAAGAAGAAACTGATTAAAAAAATTACATGGCAGTGCCTCTTAATTATATAAACCTGATGTAAAAAATGGGAAATTATGAAACATTAAATAAGATAATAAAAATCAATTGCTTTTAAAAATTGAAAGATATTTTTGTGGGGACGTTCCCCCACAAGCATTTGCATGTCCACTGTTGGAACATTAAAAAAATAGTAAACGATGATGATTAAAATCAGTGCATTCAATTAAAAGGTGAAGAACCGTTAAAATTATTTGGCATCGGAAGCAAAAAGGAACTCGATCGCCTAATAAAAGATGTTAGTGCGTTAAGCGAGTGTGACCAATACCAGCCAACTTGCCCTCCAGCTCACGCACTGGAAGAGCAGTCCATAATGTAATTGTGTATGTGATAACTTATTTTCTTCAGATAGGATAGTCAGTAAAATTAATAAGCCTTTTTCGTTAACTTAAACACTTATCTTTCGTATTTGCTATCAACTATTTAAAATAGGCATGTGTGAAATCTTGGAAAAATATCCTTACGGTATGTCTTAAAATAAACTTTGCCCTTTTGCAAATCATATTTAAAATGGCGAGTATTGATGAATTATATACGGGTTTATCTATTGTTAGGGAATAGATAATTTAATAGTCGGTGTACTGTAAATGCGAACGGATTTTTGTCCAATTCTATCGTGTAGAGACGATGGGAATTCGTAACTTATGACTATTGCAGGTTTCTTAATAAATTATGCATAAACTTGATGCTACTTCCTGATTATGTGCTATTAATTTTTTACAATATTAGGCAACATGTCGACTAATTTAATAACATTGCAATTGAATGTAGTAACGCAACTTTGTTTCTTACTTAAGACTTTTTCTGAATGAACTAATAACATTTATAAAACACTAATGATTTTTTTTTCATTAGAGTACATTGAAATATTTTTAAAAATAACGTTTTCCACTGAAAATAACTGTTAATCATGAGAAAAATAACCGTTGTCCGTAATCTTGTGTATTAAATTACCATTTTTACTTTCCTCCATTTATACTTTATACCTTCATTACTTTTTGCAATGGAAATTTCAACAGAGTGTTTTGCTCAAAATCTTAGCATTGTATCTACAGAACTGATTAGTTATTTGAACGTTGAACATTTTGAACATTGGTTATAGTGAATATAAATGTAACAACATCAGTTATTTTCACATGTTCTTTCACATAAACATGCAAAAGAATCAACCGAAGATTTGACTTTTCTTTCAAATAAAATTAAATTTTGCGATTACAATTGACTAATACTTGAAAATACTAAATTTTAATTATGATTCTGGCTTAGCATAGCCAAATTTGGTTCATGCGTCACATAACAAAACCAACCAATTTTGATATTGGCATGTTTTTTGGCTCGAAGCATATGAAAGATAGATAGACAACGAAATAATGATCTGAAACTCCCAACCTGGATCTATAAACAAAATTTAAATTGTTTTTATAAACTTCATCGAAGAAGTCAAAATTCATCTAGGTGTAGTAAATTAAGATTTATTAATGAATTTTTCGGAATTGGTGAATACTTAAATAATTTATTTAGTATATTTCCTCACGGTTATTGAAAGAAAACCTGAATAGCGTATGTCTGCTTACTCCAGATATCCTGAATTAAAACAGACTAAATTTAATATTCTTTTTCTTGTACTGATTCAATGAATATGCATAAAAATTGTGCAGATTTTATTTATATATTTAATTTTTTCAGATTACTAAGGGAAGGATTAAACTATACATTAAAATTTATATTTAATTATAGGAAAAAATCTTTATAAGAAATATACTGTCATTAATTGAATAATCAAGTGACAGAAAAATATCATCAAGTATCACTTCAAGAGTTGATTTCATAGGCGTCTGTTATATCAAAAGAAATGTGATTTTTTGTGTATTTACTCTTTTGTTGAATATAGTATTAATTCCTCTACTTCACAGAATTACGATCCATTATATTTGTTGGAATCCTCGAAGTCAAAAATATCTTTTTAAATACTTTATATAAAAAATACTTTATATTAAATAAACTAAATTTAAATCATATCCGATTTTACTAAAAATCTCATTATTCTTGCAGGGATCCATAAATTAAAGATTTATTTTGACAAATGCATAATTTATTGTGAATGACAGATTTGTTAATAGGTTGTTCATTAAGTTAGATTTTATAACAAGTTTTAGGTCTGAGGAGTATTTTTTTTCTCTCTGTGAAACGTTCTTCCATTCCTGGGAATCAAAGACTTTACTCGCACCACTAAAATCTTCAGATTAAATATAGTCGCATCAATTTTAAATATTTTATTGTAAATTAAATTAAATTTAATTTAATTCAGATATATATTAAAGCTTCAGTATTCTTGCGAGCAATCATAAACTAATCATAAATCATCCTTGATTTATTTACCTGAACATATTTGAATATGAAATTTATATTTAAAAGATTTAACTTGATTGATTTGGATATCTTCCACATCCCTTCTGATGTTCATTATTGACTACTTTCCAAAAAACAGAAATATTATTAACACACAGTCAATTTCATAGGAGGCGATACATCAAATATTGTCTTTTACTTTGGGATTCAGTCCTCTATCTTGTAAATATTTTGAGAATTTCAGTCTCAAAAATCATCGATATATATATATCGCTGAAGAAAAGTGCGCCACCTGAGTCGATTCTTATCGATCGATTTTCGGAAACCCTCTCCCCTCTTGCTAAAAACGAGCAACCGCGCATCATTCTGTTCCGAAACCTGGAAAAGCTCAGACAAGCTCCCATTTCTCTCGAAATCCGGTTTTTCAAACGGCTTCATCGTGTTTGTCTTTGGAATGAGTGCCGCCGTTCAGGGCGTCCCCCGACCAGCACAGCCCATGCTGGGAGGAGGTAAGTTTCATTTAGTTCATTAAAAACTTTTATTTTCATAATCCACGGTTTGTATACGGAAATCTCCCCAGATCTCTATCTAAACAAATCGATCAATACTGCCAGCTATGCTGCGCACTGAGAAGCCACATTGCTCAACTTCACGACGGTACATGGCTACATGTTACCAATTCCACGACGCCACATATGGTAGCTACCTGATACATTACAAAAATGTTTTCATCAAGTACGACATTAAGTTTCATTCAGGATATTTGCTAACAGGTAGTGTGGGGCAATCGTTTTCTGATAAAAGCCAGGCGTTTCGACCACGCTTCCTGCAACAGGTGTAGGAAGTAGTTGTTTGTGAACTGGGTATCCATCATTTGGCGGATGTCATTTTAAGTGCGGAAGCAAAATGTCTCGATTAGCTGAATTAATAGATGACATCTAATGACGTTTTAGTGACGTACTTTTAACTGATAGTAATTACATTTAGCTCACTTATTAATTTATACTTTTTATCTTGGCGCAATATGGTCAAAATAGGATCTTACGTTTTGAAAATCTGTCTGTAAGTCCTAATCAATAATTACGTATTATATTGTTCTGGTAAAGTATTGGTGTTATTTATCATAAAAACTAAACATTATGTTGCGAGAAATATCTATACACTGTATTCATAAAAAGAATGAATATCTATAAATTTTTCTGGCTTTTGAAAAAAAAAAAAGACTTTTTTACATTTTGTTATTTCTTCTTTCAGATCGTAATATTATCAGCAATTTAATATGTTTATTTAATTTCTTCAGTGTAGTTACTTCTAAAAAGGAACATTTTCGTAATTAAAATCGAAATATTTTGTTCGTATAAGGATGGAGATTTAATATAAAAAAATGAAGTACTCGCATTACATTTTCCCAACTTTACTTCCTGAATGATATCTTTAATGAAAGATTTTGTATAAGCTCCAATATTTAATAGCTAACTTTGAAATCTTTGTGTTTCGTTTATTAAATATTTATTAACAATTCTTTAAAAAGTGAAGAATTTGAATATCTCATTGAGAAGAATTCGAAGTAATAAAGTTGTTTAAAATAAAACTGATGAAATTGAATTCAGCACAATCTATAATTTTTACAATCAAGTTATGACAGACAATTTGTTAAACAAATGTTAACAGTTTTAGGCATTTGGTTCAATACAAATAATTATTTGAAATTAAAACTTATAAACATTCCCTTAAAATTTAATTTTAATTAAATTAAATGAAAATTGAGTAAATATTTAGTAAAAGGTGGTTCTGCTGTAAAAATGTCACTAATTTTGAACCAGAACATTAGCAGTCATCAGCACAAAAATAATTTAAACTTGTGTATGCGAGTGCATCGTAAAATATGGCATTTGTAATTTTCTTAAAATAGAAATAGATTTTTGGCATCAGATGCCGAATATATATTGAATACAAGCGGAAATTGAAACGAATATTCGATTCGCACAATTAGAATTGATAATGAAGTCATAAATAAGTCTCTGAGGTTTCTATTACTGATTCAGTGACTTGATTGGTTTAAACACTGTCTGAGGAGTTCTGGATGTCCTGGTGGAGCAAGTTCAGAATGAGAGTCTTGTGTCTAAACTTTAGCATAAGTTTCCTTATCGGAGTCCATGCATTGATAGGCTGGATATTTATTGCGGCGAAAATTGGTTCACATTCAACAGAAAAGTTGGATTCTCCTGCTGAGTTCACTAAGACAATATTTGTTTTTTTTAATCATTCTCTTTAAAGCTGCTTATACGTTAGAAGCTTTATTATGAATGGTTAGGTAACTGATAGCCCAAATTGGTAATTGATAGGCTGAATATTTATTGCAGCGAAACCTGGTTCACATTATGTCTGAAACAGAAAAATTTAATTACCATGAGGAGTCATTGACAACTTTTTATTCATCAATGCAATCAATTTTAACAGTACAATACAATTTTATAATTGTATTAAATTGATATTTTCTCCCATTTTGTACAAGAAAATAACTATACCCTCAACACAAAGAATTATTATTGCTCAATTTTCTAAATGTGATATTGTTTTAACCTTTCTGTTTTTTAAAAGGACGAACTGCAGGCATATATCCCAACATGCGTCCTCCGCACTTGAAGCACACCCAGTCGAAGACTCAATTGGAAGAGAAAGCAAAACAGGAAGGCACGAAGAAAAAATAGATATCAATCCTTTGCAGTGTCAGGTAAATATTCTCCGAGTCCCCTGTCCCCCCCCCTTTTTTTTGAGAAAAAGAAAAGCCCATACAATTGTTTTAAAAGAGATGTTCCTAGTTGATGTGTAAGCCAAAATTATTTCCAAAAAATATTATGATTTTATCGAACGATTGTAACGATTTATTGAACTTAAAGGTTATCGCGGGACAAACAAGCTGCTACTGCGTTTGCATTAAATGCCTAAGAAAGACTTTTAACATTTAATGAAAAGTTAGACTATTTTAAATCGAGTAAAGTGTAAAAGGAATAAAATCTATTTTATATAAACGCTTTTATAGTATACTAAAAAGTAAATTTATTTTTATTAATTCATACTTTTATGCTTTATAATTTATAATAAAAAACATTATGTAATCTTGAAATCAATCTTTTTCAAATTCAATATTAAGTAGAACCTTAGTATAAAACAGTTAAATAGTCCATTAACTGATAAATTAGTTATAAAAATATCAAAATAGTGTATTGTCTTCAAGAACATATAAATATACAAAATTTTATACCTCTAGCACATCAAGAAATGAGTGAAAAATCGACTACAAAATTTCATCTTCACAAGTATGAGCCAAGTCAAGTTCGATAAAAATGTGTAATAAGCACAATGTTGAAATAATGTTTTTTCTCTGATATTTGGTATTTCTTATCCTCTGCATACACATGCAATGTAGTTACATATATATTACATTTACATATAAAATTACAATGAAGTTGCATAACTATAATTTGAGAAAATTTTGCCGGAATTGGTTATTTTTGAAATTATTAAAGAAAATCTATATTCTAGATATTGAAAGACTTATTTCCTTTTTATAAAAAAGATATAAGTAGTCTTCTAGAAATATAAACGAAGCCCAATAAGAACTTACAATCCTATAAATAATTTTATATATTATATCGTATTAAATTTAAATAATTGATTGGTATGATTAAAAAAATTATCATATTTTCAATCTTAGCTGACTGGATTGATAAAGTTATTAAACTAAAGGCATTCCAACTTTCCATACAAATAGGTATCGATTTTACATTTTAATGAAATTTGATTAAAACAAACAAAATAATAATAAAAAAATATACTAACCGTTCGAAATTATCGAAACTTTTTTTTGAAATCCATTTTAAGGTTTTCAATAAATTTTTTCTGTGTAAACAACTATAATTGCATTAATCAATAAAATCATGCACCCAAGCCGTTCCTCTATCCACCAAAGAAAGTAAAGTTGAGCACCAGATTTGAGAGGAGGAATATGTGCATATACTACTAACATGGTTAGAATCTTTAAATATTCCCTGTAAAAGTGCAGTTGTATGAAAAATTTGGTAACATACTTTTCACATACGTCGACTCCAAAAACTAATTATGTGAACAATTATTTTGGTATTCTTGCAGCATTCATAAAGAAAGATTAAATTTATCTGAGATGATCAATTAATTAATTAATCACTGAATCAATTAATTCAATTCAATTAATATTTGAGTTAATTTATCCCAATCAATCAATTAATCATTGGCTTATTATTCAGCATAAAATAATTATAATTCAATGTTCAATCTTTCTGCAGCATTTTATTTTTTTATATTTATATTAAAAATATATTGCTCCGACGCGCAACTTCTGTGTGTGTGTGTATGTATTCGATTATGTCACATGCCTTATATTTTTTCCTGGAGGGGAAAAGAAGCATTTTACAGTTTTTAGTTCATCTAAAACTTTTGCATCCTGTAATATAAACATATTTAATTGTCTTTAAATATTTTTATGAATACTTTTTTTTTCTCAAAATTTTTATCAATCAATGTCTGAGAACTATTATCTTTCCTTTCTAAAATTAATTCATGTTTTCAGTTCAAAATTTCTTGCTTTTTCTTAATTATTGATTCTTTAAAATTTTTTTATTATTGTATTTTTTATTTTTATTTGACCTTGCTTTAATAATCTAGATTATTTTCCATCAAATGTTACACTATTATATGCAGTACATTTGTAGTACAGCGAATAAAAGTTTTTGAAATAAAGTAAGTATTTTTGAATTTGAGATCTGTTTGACTGTAGAATTTGTCAGTTTTTCTACAGTAATTAATACTATAACAAATAATAGAAGAAAATAGCTGATTTCAGAATTTCATCAACGTAAATGCAAAGCTGTTGTTAAAAATAAGCTATACAATCTAATAAGCCTGAAAAATTCATTTAAGGGTGCACATTGTTTTAAGATCTATTTGTACTAATTATATCTCTTTTGCTGTACCCTTGGTTTTAAATTAAAGTAAGTACCTTCGAATATAAGGTACGTTGTTTAAAATCTTCAACTTGTAATAATTAGAAAACAAAATAATCAACCTAATCTTATTTCGCTATTTAAAAAATCTCAGCATCTTTAAGGTCATAATGAACCACTTTTATTTAAGTTGGCCTGTTTCATTATTTCTAACAGGGAATTTTATTATCGACTTTTTACTACTCTCTGATATATTCATTTTAGTTTTTAAATTTTCCACACTTGTATGTCTCAGTGAGAATGTATCATTTTAATACTTTCAGAACTTAATTATGAGTTAATCATTTCATTACATTAAATTTTGATTCTGCTCGAGTAGCGCTACCTAGTTGTTAATTTCCAAAAATTAATATAAGATTCCATTATATTTATAAAAACTAATTATAAATAAAGATAAAAATTAGAAAATAATTAAAATAAAAAATTCCTAATTTTGAGCACACTAATAAAAGTGTATATCAAAAACTTTTGATGAAATTAATTTTTTATATTAATAGTTTGTTGCGAATTTGTTCTACTGATTTTAATTTTGTTTGACCGAAACGCTATGGTGATGCTTTCTAAAAATGCTCTCGATTATATTTTATTTGATAAATATGTAAAAGTTATAAATTATTTCTTAGCATGGATCGACTTTTCTTCTGTAATTAAAGAGAAATGCCATCAGATAAAATGATAAAAATTTTCAAGACAAAGATAGCAATCAGAAAAATTTAAATGCCAAAATTGCTTTGAAGTGAAGCCGCGAGACAAAATGAAATTTAAAAAAAAATACAAAAGTTAATTTATCGTAAATAAAACTGTTTCCTTCTAAGAACTATTACTAATATTTAAAACTTATTTCTGAGAATAAAGGTTATTTAGCAACCGTTCCATATTCGAAGTATCGATAATTAGCTATCAATAAAAGTTGTTTAGATAAGGATTTAACTTCGTATAATTGTATTTATTTATAGATTTAAATTTACATTTCATTATTCCTAATAACTACTTTATATACAAATAATAATTATAAACAAATAAGTTTCGGCTTAATTATAGCTTATAAATATTTATAGATTTGTAAAGAATTGAAAAACAAGATTTTCAATAGAAATTATTCCTTTTATTCTTCGAAGCGTGTGTTGCAATAATATTTATTATCTAAAAAAAAATTCTTTTCAATATGACTGAAAGATTTCGTCAGTAATGTACATAATTCATCGCTTTCTGTTTTGCACTTAAGTATCCAAATAGAAAACGGCGAGTAGTCCATGACTTAAATAACTTAATAATATAATCTTAATACTATAATCTCAATTTGAAACGTGCCAATTTTCCTTAAAATGTTGGAGTAATTTTTTTTTTTAAATTTACCTACGTTGGGCTATTTACTTTTGCGCTATAAATGTTTTCTTTTGTATTGCTTGATTCTAATTCCTATTTTTGTTTTTTTTTAAATTCTTTTTTTCCTACAATTGAAACATTCAATGCTACTTTTTGTAGGTGCGTCACCGGCTATAAAATGTCTAATCTAAATCTAATGTTAGGACATATGAGGGCATATAGAATATATAAGGACATCTAAATGTTAGTTTTCCTAAACAGGTATTTTTCCTACCAGGACGCTTTTTAAATTAATAAATCCATTACAAAAGCAATCATTTAATGAAATCGCATATACTGTTATCATTTGTTTAATTATGCCATTTACCCTCTCCTTACATATCGAATTGCTACTCCTGTGGTTCGGGTATAGGTAGAATTCCAGATTTTTTTGCTTTCAAATCCAATGTAGGTGATTAGTGAAAATTTATGAATTTTCGCTAATCATCTGATTATTATCTGACCAGTGGCATAAAAAGAGTGGGAAGATGCTCTGGGCAGTGTATTCAGATGTCAATCAATTGCATTGAAAAGAAAGTAAATATTTGTTTTTTAATTTTCATTTTCTAGATTCTTAAAATTTAAATAACTCTTTTCAAGTGTTTCTGAAAATCCTACACAGAGTTTCTCTCTGTGTATGATTTTAAGAGGGAAAGTAAACCAGTTTTCATTTTATTAAATGTACATGAATTGCTTAGAAGATTTTTCACAACTTCTAAATCTATATATGTTTTAATGTATATCTCATCAGTAAAATGGCAATTTTTCTTTATTTATTGAGTATTAAAGAATTTGTAACAATTTAATATGCTTTCAGCGCACCAAAAATTAAATACATCGAATAACTAAATTAAATTTGGTTGACATAATTCAATTAATGTAAGTAATTTGATGGGAGAAATAGCTGTTCGTCGAAGGCGTCTAATTCTTAACATCATGTAATATTAGTTATAAAATGTCTTATAATTATTTAAGCTTTGTTGCAATTTTAATATTAGCTCTCTCCGGTATAAAAGTTCACTGAGAAATAATTCACGAAAGGTAGGGGGCGTTCATTCGGTGTATGGCTTGGGCGCCATTAAATGTCGGTACGTCACTGTGCTTATAACAAGTATGAAAAGAAGTATAGATAGCGAATGCGTGTAATTTATTTTATCCCTGGGTAAGTAACCACATGATTTGAAAAAGTTTGATAGCTTGTAAAATGCAATAGTATGTAGGTCATTAGAGTTGCAGATAAAACTCTGGAATGTTTACAAGATATTTGTTCAATGGAAAGTGTAGAAACTCTTTGATTACTTAAAAGATATGATTTCAGTAAACGATTATTTCTTAAACACTTGCAGATAAGAAGGTATTTGAAAGAATAATGGGTGTCATGGTTCTGCAATATTGTATAAACAGTATTTGTAAGGCGACTTAAAACATCTTCGAGGGTAATTTCGCGTTTACCACAAAATATATAATGCAATTAGATACCAAATTGATGTCCTCGAGATTAGCTTCTATTTTGTACTAATCATTTCAGATATAATAATAATTATTTAAAATAATCAGAATACTTGCTGAATTATCCTGTTTCGCACTTAGCATGTAACATTTTAAATAAAAGCCCGTTTGTCTTTCGACATAATCGAATCGAAGCTGCCGAGCATTTTATTAAACATTTTAAAGAACTTATTTACTCAAAAAATAGTTGCCTTTTAAATCTATCATTCCAATAATAAAAAAAGAGTTGCTTTTATTTTTTAAATTTACAAACACACCTAAGTGTATCGTGCGATATTTCGTTAGAAAACGGCGTGAAAAATATACTGTGCTATCAATTATTCTCTTGCATGCTCCCAAGGGGCAGGGCGCGTCATATTGTTCTAATTAGTTTATTTTCTCCTGGTTTCTCATAAAGAATGAGGTCTAGTGGCTAGGTAAAGTATTCCAGTATTTAAAGGTCACAGAATCGATCTTTATCAATCTATTTCTGAAACTTCGTCGAAACAGAAAATATTGCATTAAATCAAACTGATTAATTAATGTTAGAAGAATTTAATTACGAGAATTAATTTACTAATTACAATACGCCTTTCTAACATTTTTTGCTCAATTTTATAGTGTATTACTTCTCTCCTTCACAATTCCTTTTTGTGAAATTGTGGTATTTTATTTGTTAATACCACAATTTTAATTTCTGCAGAGGTCAAAGGAATTTGAGAAAGAAAAATAGTGGGAAGTGATTTTTCAAGGTTTTTTTTTTATCGGAAGTTGAAAAATCATACCCACTACGCATAGGTATCGTCGGTACTGTTTTCTATCCACAGATTAATAAAACTTCTGCTTTGAACTTTGTTTCTTTAAAGATCGAGAAGAGTTTCAGATGTAAGAAAGAAGGTAGAAAAACCCATTTTAACACTGAATGATATAATAAATAATTGTTTAGGTGATTGGAAGGAGGGGCAATCTGAAGAATTTATAGTTCTTAAGAAATTGAACATCTAATTATTTCAAAAATTTTTATGTTACGAAATATCAGTCTTTTTGCAACAATTACACAGATTTGCTTTGTTTGTCTAAACAAGAAAACTCTAGATGTTTATATTACACTGATTGTGCACATTACAATCATGAGTATTTCTATTACATTGCCACGTCACAGCACAAGCTGCGTGGTAATCTCACAATATAAACATATGTTTCATAAGCTTTTCTTCGATTACTCCCTTCAATTATTTATACTTTTGTATTTGCTCATTCTACTTTGACTATCTGGATAATTAGTTTTGGATCTAATGAAGATTACTACACTCGGGAACAGAGAGCATGTGTGGAATATATTCATTTATTCATTTAAACAGCTGATTGTGATGTGCTCTTTTTAGGAAGAGGGCAAAGCACGAATTAAAGAATATAATCATGAGAAATAGCAATAAAAATGTGTTCTTAGTAGAATGAATTGTATCATTGTAATATCAGCAACTAGAAGATTGTGCCATCTAGACGGGCTGCTACTCTGTTAACAATATCTTAGATCTGATTGTTACAGATTTGCACACTTTGGATGTAAATGTACAGTAAAATGAAAAACAAACAAAAAAAAAAGGTTCGGAATTCTATGAATTAAAAAGCTTCTCAAACGCTCAAATCAAAACTAATAATTAAAAATCGATCGGAACAATTAGGGATCTAATAACAGAAAAAAAATGCATAGCCAAATACATAATAGAAATAGCTGCAAGAAGGTGATAGAAATATCTTCCAACTATCCAATGAAGTGAAAATCTAATGAATCCACATAATAAAAATTACTGAGTTCCGCTCATTGTTCTTTGCTATAATTCAGCATAAAAAATGTAAATAAAATGTAAAGTGTGCAATATCTGTTAATTATATTTTTAATTTATATCTAGTTAGAATATATATCTAGTTAATTAATTATTCTAGTTATTATTTAATTTATTTATTTAATTTTGTATTTATATTTTTATTTATTATTATATTTTTAATTTATATCTGTTAATTATATTTTTAATAATACCAATTAATGTTCCTGATTAGTTTTATTCTCCTATTTAAAAAAACCTTTGTGAGTTACTAGCCAAAACAGAAGTTGGGATTCCGCATTAACGGGGATATTTCTACTTTTCGCTGGGCATTTCTATATGCTGATTGCTAAGAGTAAATTTAATTTTTTTAAAAATGGAGCACTTCATAAATTGAGAACGTAAACTGCAATGAATGTAAATCAAAATGAATGAATTGCTTTTTTGATTTAAAAATATTAAAATTTTTCATTTGAAGTAAAGTAAAAATGAGAGTTCTCGTTTCGTCCTCAAGAAAGCTTACATAACTACTGAATAAATTCTGAAAATATAATTATTTCAACCTAAAATAACTTATTTGAATTGTTAGAAATTGGAATTGAATTTTTAGTAGTTTATAATTTTTTCTCTTTTTCAAACACAAGTTTAAAATATAAATCTGCATTCGTTCAAGGAAATAATTTTTAGCAAGCTTAGAAACCATCTGTGAAGATATGCGAGTCTGGGCCTCATAATTTTAAACTGAAGTAAGATGACCAAAATGATACAAGAGCCGACATTCTCCCTCCAAATTTTCATACCATACCAACAGGAGGCGGTTTAACGACTTTGAACGTATTTAACGTGCACCTAACCCTCGCACAAGACATATTTGGTGGAACTGGCTTCACAGAAGTTCATTCAAATCCTTAAACATAAAGTTTTTTAATCCTATTATTTTTAAAGATCACATCTGGCTGTCTCTCATTTCACTTCAAACAAGTTTCGAAGTGCTCCAGATATAGATTTTTTAAGTATCGTTAATTTAATCTTTTTTGATTAGTTTTTCATTTACAGTTGCTAAGAAATACTTTTAATAATTGTATTATGTATACTGCTTTTACTGATATATATGGGAAGATTTTTTTTAAAATTGCTTATGTATTTTATCATCGAATAAGATAATTTTACTTAGGAAACGAATCAGGTATCTGCAGATATTCGAGTACATTAACTAAGTAGTATGCGCATTAACAAAATTCATAGATAGCATATTCGCTTATGGTTGAACCACAAACGTTTAGAGCTTATAACTTGGCATCCAGGGCACCATATGTGTTGAGACTAAATGAAACATATATTCGAGTAACATGCAAGCAAGGATTTCTTGATTTGTGAAACTGATTTGAAACTCAAAGTAATTCAGAAGTCCTTAACAAATTTAAGAATCTATGGCTTTTAAATGAATGAAGATGGTGAGACGCAATTTTCACAAAAAGAATGGAAATAATGCTGCGCATTTTACTACGAACTCAGAATTTATTGATTGTAAACTATCATATGGTTCTGCATTTTATAGAAAGATGCATTGCATAGGGTAGGATATACATGGAAATAAAGGCTTACAAACGCTTAGGGTGTCTCCACTAAGTTGGATCTCAGCTTTACACAAGGAATCCCACTTTTCGTAACGGTAAGCACCGTTTTTTGATAAAATGACAGAACATGAAAAACAGAATTGTTGCTAAATTCTATGAAAAATAAAATTACTCATCTTGACAGCCGAGTTCTTGAATGAAGGACGATCCATTCAGCATTTGTGGGCTATATTACTTCGACGACTGTAGTACCATCTGGTGGCATAAATTGTAAACAATGCAACCAATAAATTCTGTTTTCTTGACCAAACAATTAATTTTCATTTTTTTTTTTTTTTTGCTAAAAGTGACTCCTTCATTGATTTTCGAACTATTAATCTTTAAACATGATCGAAACGTGACTTTTAAAAAGTGTTCAAATTCTGATTTCATGATGATCAAAAAATTCATTTTTATTCTTTTGCTGAAAGTGGCATCTTTTCATTTTCATTGATTTGTGAACTACTGATCTTTAAACACGATCAAAACAAGACTTTTTAAAGGTGTTATGTCCTTCGGTACTATAATGTTATAGTTTTTTAAAATTATTTTTTACTTGAAAAATAGAGTGTTTTAACATTTGCTTTTTGATTTTAGACCCCATTGGAATCATCCTCCGTCTGCCACCCATTGCATCGTTCCTTCAGCCGGAAAACTAATCTGTCCAGCAACCATTGCTTCTGATCGCACTGTGTTCAATAAACTTTAAGAAACGCTTCTTTGCTCATTTTCGCTCATATTGAAACAAATTTTTTTCTTTACTTCATAAGAACTGATATGAAACGTCCTTTGCTGAAAATTGCAAATGACTTTCTCAAATTCTATGAATTTCGCGCTCATTTTATAAAAGTTAAAAATGTATAAAAACAGAAGCACGATACTCAACAAAAAGTTTGAAATTAACATCTAAAGTCCCACTCATGTTCTGTTTTTTAATCTTGCTTGCTTCTTAAAGACCTAAAGTTGTTTTCTTTGTTTATGTCTATGTTGGCAGCCGTTTGAGATAACAATCTCCTTCAAAAAATTACTTTTTCAATTTTGCGAAAATTTAAAAAATTCTTTAAAGCAAGATTCTTTTTGAAACATTTAATGTTGTTTGATATTCATGTTTTTTTTAAATTATATTATTAACGACTCCAAAATCAAAGCATTCGAGATTAAATTCCATTTTATGTAAATGAAGGGGGAAATATCATATTATTAGTAATTATTTGTGTACACAGTTCTTATTAGAGCAGAAAAGCTCCAGTTTCTTAGAGTAGTTAATTTAACAACATCTAAATTTAGTTTAAGCTCTCTATATTCTCGAAAAGTTAGATGCAGATCTATTATTGTTTGTCGTTGCAACAGCAGAAGATTAAAAGTGTAAGGACTAAAACATTTTCTAAGGATTCATGTTCTCTACTTCATTCAAATCATATTATCATTAGATTCAATAGAATTCAAATGTGAACTAAGAATATATAGATTAGTGAATGATCATGATCAGGTTGTAGTCGTGTATTTCCATTGACATTTTAGTTTCTCTGTTTAATTATGAATTATAAAAAAACTACAGAACATTAAATAAAAAGAAAAAAATGTTGTTTCATTAGTATTGATTTGTGTATTTAGTCCTTATTAGCGCAGAAAACTCCGGCTTCTTAGTATAATTAATTTAATAATATCTGAATCTAGATAAAGCTTTCTACATTCTTGAAAAGTTAGATATAGATATCGTATGTCGTTGCGACGGCAAATGATAAAAAAAAATGCTTCAGTTAATACACTTGTGTATATAATTCCCATCAGAGTAGAAAAATCCAGCTCTTTAGTATAGTTAATTTAACAGCATTTAAATCTAGATAAAGCTTTCTATATTCTTGAAAAGTTAGATATAGAAATCGCATGCCGTTGTAACGGCAAATGATAAAAAAGGTGAGAATTATAACACTTGTGCATATAGTTACCATTAAAGTAGAAAAATCCAGCTCTTAAGTATAGTTAATTTAACAGCATCTAAGTCTAGATAAAGCTTTCTATATTCTTGAAAAATTAAATATAGATACATTATCGTTTGTCGTTATAACGGCAAATGATTAAAAGCGAGAGCCTTACAACATTTTTCTAAAGTTCATATTATCTATATCATATAAGTCATATTATCATTAGAATCAATAGAATTTAAAAGGGAACTAAGATTAGCGAATGATCATGATCAGGACACTTTAGTCTATAGCCGTTTATTTCTTTTAAAACGTTTTCATTTTTCCGTTTCGTAATAATAGAGTTTTTTAATTGGAAAATAAAAATTTAAATGTAATAAATCAATTGTAAATATGATAATTGCAACTTTTAAGAAGCGGTTTAATAAATAAAAGTTTAATCGACACTTTTTTGTGAACCTAGCTTTGTATAAAACTTTCTCTCTCATCTTTATTGAAATGTGTGTTCGAAAATATCCCTTTTGCTGGTGTTGAATGTGTAAGCTTCAGATGTGAAAAATAAATTCATTAAAATGATGAAATTCATTTAGTTCTGTTTTCTTTTCTCCACATTTTATTTGTAAATTTTGAACACAATGGAAAATTTTTGATAAATTTTATAAATGAATTAAAAAGTGAGTCAAATTGTAAGCACTATCCAAAGTTTCAATAACACACATTAAGCACATATTATTTTAATAAGATTATTTCAGATAAATATTTTGATAAAAATGTGACGAATATTTCTATTCTATGATTAACCTAAATGAAATAGAAGCTTATATTATGCAAGAGAGTTACAAAAAAAATATCTACAATAGAAAACACATGAAAATGTATTTTAAATATTCAAAACGTGTTATCCAAATAGATACGCATCCAATTTATTATTTTGGATACAATACAGTACATTATAGTTAAAGTCTATTATTTTAGTGCACAATTTAAAAGAAGTCGAGAGAAATCAGTTAAAGAAAACTAGTATTTCTTTCAAGCCATTTTTTGACATTACACTTTCGAGATCTTATATTAAAATAATATTCTTTTATTAAATCCATTATCAAATATTTTTTTCATAGTCTAATTTTAAAGAGAATATATGAAACTCTTAGTACAATAAATATAATTAAGTAGCATTAACGAAAATTTAAAAAAAATGCTCTATAGGCTCTCCTATGATGTCGTTTGTTTATACATAAGTATGAAATGGGAAGAAAAATTTAGAAATATTTTCTATAGACTCTTTTGAGATGAAATCTATTGCTCCTATGTGCATATGTATGAGATAGAAAGAAAAATTTTAAAATATGTTCTATAGACTCTTTTGAGATGAAATCTATCGTTCATACATGCATGTGCACGAAATAAAAAGGAAAAAAAGTATTTTATCTTGTTCTGAGATTTATGGAAATCGTCGAAAATTGTGAATGTACCAACTGAGTTTAATAAACAATACGAAGGATTTGAATTTATATTTAGAGATTTAATAAACTAATTTTAAAGAATAACGTTCCATCAATATTATTTTATGAGAATTTTGTAACACATTAAATTTTATATTAATATAATTTTCTGTTTTACTCAGAGATTTCAAGTACAATAACATTTCGTTACAGCGAATCTCGAAGTTCAAAACTGTTCTTCGGTTTGTTCCAAATTATTCATCTTATGGGGAAATAGTAATTCCATTACCAAATAGTCTTGAATTTAATGGAAAGGTAATTTTTATATAGATCAATAAAATCTCTTTTGACTTTTCTTTTATCAAAATAATAAAAAAAAATTTGATTAAAAAATAAGAAAATATATAAAAAATTTTATTTCAAAAACTTTAACGTAAATTTCAAGAAACATTTATATTTATGCAACTCTCAAGTTTCGTATCAGCGATTTGTTCCTTAATCAAAATTCTCGTTTGCACTTTCATTGTTTTTTTAGCTAAGAATATCAATGGATTTAATTTTTTTTTTATTTATTCAACACATGATTAGAATTGCTGAGAAATATTAAAATGCTTAATATTAAATTTAATGATCAATATTTTGTCAAGTTTCCTTTATCGGGTCAATACCTTCAGCAAGTTTCATGGCTTTTATAGATTTAATTTCAAAAATTTACTTAATACATTTTTTTAAAAAGAAAAAAAAATACAACGGAGATTTGATTTTGCTGATCTAAAATCAAATTCTCGATTGAAGGTTTATTGCATTAAGAAATAAAAATATTATACCTGATTCACGCCATATCTGACCCTGTGGGTGCTCCGAAGCGCGGAAGCTTGAAGAGGGCCTGCCCATCCGTCACTTTCATCATCTAAACGAGGCTCAAAACTACAAGGTCCATCCTAAAATAACTCTAGAGCTGCTTTTATACCTGATGTTAATATAACTAACTTAGTCAATAGTGTTATCATTTAAAATTTAATTTACTTTGTGAATTAAAGAATAAAAATGCAAATCCTACTATCTTGATTTTTTAGCTTCTTTCTTTCGTAATGAAACTGAGCGTAATAATGCCTATTGCGTTAAAGAGTAATTTCACAACACATTGCCTTTTTCATATTTAAGTTTTCAGTTTTGAAATACAAACTTTCTTTAACAAAATTAAACAACCAAAACGAAAAGAATTTTTTGGTCGTCTCATAATGCATAACATTACAATGTTTTTTTTTTTTTTTCACAAATAGGGTACTAAGCAGTTTTTTTTTATTTTCTTTTACACGTCTAATTATATTTCTGTGTCTTATTCAATCACATTGTTTTACATTTAACTGCAATAATTAAATATTTTAGTTTTTAATTAATATCCTTACTTAATTAAAATTGCTTTCTATTCTTTAACGCCTCCTATTTTTTCGCAGAATTTCACATTTTTTAATTAATATCCTTACATAATTAAAATTGTTCTCTATTCTTTAACGCCCCCACTTTTTTCTCAGAATTTCACAAAAATCCTGCAACCTTTGATCTTCTCCCCGTGATCTTTTTTTTCCTGAATCTTTATGATTCTTCTCACTCATTTTAAGACGAGATGAAGACATGAAATCCAAATTTGAGTGGGAGGCTAAATTTTCAATACATCCTTGTTTGATTTTCGTTTCGTAATAGTTATTTCAAAAAAGAAAAGTTGTTCTTGAATTAAATGAACGAAATTGATTATCCTGGGTGTCTAAGCGATAATTTTCTTTCTGGAATATGTTTAAATTATCACTTAGCTTATGTGTTTATATATTCCTATATACAACATTTTCTTACAACACATACAATAATTCAGATTGTTTCGCTGAATGTATGTTTATCCATAGTAAAAATTATATGAATGCAGTGTGTCCTTTTTTTTTTCCGACGCAATTTTCTTGAAGGTTTAAAAATCTGATTTAAAAAGGTATAAAATGCAAATTTTTATTCGTATTTTAAAATATTTGTTATCTATTTTCGCCTTATGAATTACATTCATATAGATTCACTCGTTTCATTATATATCTATTTATTTCGCGTTTTCATCATAAAGATAAAAAAGTTACGTTACAGAAAATATCATCATGCAATATTATTTCATTATTATTTAGCCTTAATACAGAAAATATTAAAATAAAATCAGCGGGAATACTCACCCCGAAATTTTCTCGTATACACTCCAATAAAAGTTTTATCTCCCCCCCCCCTGCATAAAATAGTTGACCTTGGGTAAGGTCTAAAATGTCTTATATGACAATGACTCTCAATTATTACGAAATATACATCTTTGGCGTGAATCTAGCATTTTCATTGAATCTATCGTGCGAATATGGACGCTGTGTTTTCGACCGATTGAAAATAAATTTTAACATTGAACTACAACTGAAGTCATAAGATCACACATTGAATTTCATTGACTTATGTCATTGCGTTTATGAGTTATTACGTTTACATACTTGTGAAAGAACAGACCTACAAACGAGCAGCCCTTTAACCGATTTGATTCAAAATTTGACAAGAATCTAAATTTTAGATGTGAAACTTGTGCATGAACTTTTATATATCCATTCTTTAAATTTTTAAGATATTCAGTTCACTTGTATTCGAACAGCCGGACAAACAGATTTCCTCCCAATGGATTTCGTTCAAAATTTGTATGAAATCTACAAATTTGGTCTAAAATCCATACACCAAATTTCCTCCATCTAGCTCATTTGAGTTTTCGAGTTCACAGAGAAACCTAATATCAAAAAAGTGTATTTTGAACATAGTGAAGATTGAACGTGGAGATTCGTCAAAACCTCGAGTTCGAATATTTTGACGATTACAATACTTTATCTATACTTCGAATACCCCCCCCATAATTATTAGTTTTTTTACAGTTAAATCGTTTCTTGCACTTAAATTTTTGCTACAAATATTAAATAATGAATAATTTCACCTAATACACAGCTTCTTAATATTATTGGGTTGTCCACATTCTTTATAAGCCTGACGGTTCTGAAAATATCAAGTGTTATGCTCTGAATATCTGAATAAAATTTTACTCCTTAATATTTTGTTATTTTACTGATAACTGGTTAATAATATTGGGCGAATATTTACAAAATTTCATTGCAATAAATGCATTATTATTTGGTATATCGCATGTTTTCTTTTTGCAATTTAACTTTGAACGCCAATGAATAATTAGTTTCAGAAATGCAAGATTCATTTTATTCAAAAATTCTTATCTTAATGCTGAGTCCGTTCTGAATCAAAGTATAAAATATAAGCACGGCAAGATTCATTTTGCTCGATACTTTTTTATGGGTATGATCTGAGCAAATCTGATTTTGCTTACTCCTGTGACGTGCTTTTTCCAGAATTTTTCCTTCCTTGCACCTTATTTACTGAAAGGAAATGCATTTTTTATGAAACAGTTGTATTAAAATGAGTATTGTAATAACGGGAAGAAATCTCGAACCGTGTTTCTCATATACGTCATGTAAATTGATAGGAAGTGATGACTCCAATGTTCACGTTCAATTTTGCAAATAGAATTCAGAAAATATCTCATTTCTTCCTCTCGAAAGCACTCCCAGATGTAAATTAATAAGATCAGCAGAAATAATGAGATGAAAGTAACTTGCGATTTCCATATATTTAATTAAAGATATAATATTTCCCTTTTTCTCCCACTGAAATATCGGATTTCCTATTTCCTTTCCGTTCTATCTTGTTACTCTAGGTCATCCGCTGACTTATAATTTATTTAATAAACGATAAATATTTTTTATTTTCCTCGCAAACGTTCAATATACATTTAATTAAGATATTACTAAGAAATATCACGAGTATTTTGAGCGGTCGAAGATTAACCAATTTAACAATTATTTCGACATTTTTTAAAAAGCTTTCTTCATATAAAAGATCCTTTCTAATTTTTTAAAATATTACTTTTTCGATTTTTTAAACTAAATTTGACAGATATTGTTTATACGCTAGAAAATATGTTTTTTTACTAATATTTTTCCTTGTACAAGTTCATATAATCTCTAGCAATTACTACTAGACATCAAAAATCTAACAATATATTTTGTAAACCATAATTGTGATGAATTTTTGAAATTAGAACAATTAACTGCTCTCTTTTATTTTCTTTTTATATTGAAACATATTTTTATTTTGCAAAGAAAAATAATTTAAAAAAATAGTGAATTATTTTATTAGAAAAAAATCTGTTATATCCAAATTAGAATTAGGGTGGAACAACAGGCAGATCTTGGTATAAGAGACAATATTTTTATTTAATGTAAAGGAAACTGTTGAAAATAAATGGAACAGAAAATTATTCCGTGGTTGAACTAACTTTTAATCGACACTGGAAACTGGCACGCCATCTAATCTTTCATTCAATATTCCCCTCTCGCCGCCAAATATTCCTCTAAAAATTTCTATGTAAAATCTCCAAATATTGATTTGATATCAAACTTTACACGATGCAACCTCAAAAAGTTTTTAATTTGTATTTCTTCATAAATATTTTTTTTATCATTGCTAAGATTCCATTCATTTACTAATATGTTTTCACCATTTGAATTTAAAAAAAATTCTCGTTTTTGTTACAATATTCGGTTTATAATTTAATATAGTTGTAATCAATGAATTAAAATAACTTTCTATCAAACTATAATGTAAAGGTAGCCTTTTAATTGAAAAAATTAATAAACATGAAATATGGTTTTCTTGCAACACTCGTGTACTATATTTATTCTTCTATCTCAGGATGTTCAATTTCAATAATTATGTCTGGCATTAACTTTTTGTGCAACTTAGATCATTAGAAGAGAGTGTCTCACAAATTTATAATTATAAATTTATGTATTAGACAATTAATACTAATTTGAATAAGTTTTGAAGTTCATTTTTGAATAGTATTTGTCTCTGAGCTGCTGTATATAACATCTATTAGCATAAGTTTTTTTGTTGTCTATCATTGTATATTTATTTTCTCGTGCACAAAAAGAAAGTAATGTAATCCTTAAAAGGTGCGATTTCGAGATTAGGATGAATCTTCGCGTTTTAGCCTCCTTTAATGCAAAATCCTGATTTTGGAATTATTTCTGTCTGTCTATCTGTTACACGATAGCTCAAAAACGCAATGAACTAGACAGATGAAATACGGTATGTAGTCCTTAGATCGCAATCAGATTTTAAACAAAACCTCCGACAGAAAGTCTAATTGTCTGCCCTTCCATGTGCAAAAGATAATATTTAAAGCAAGCAAAGAACTAAACGGGTTGAAATTTGTCATATGGTTTTATCACCAGTTTTATAAATCTGCGACAAATTTTGGATCACATATGTCAAAGGATTGACTATCTATCAGAGTATGCATCTTTTCGTGGGTGGATGAACAGAATAGCTTAGACGCAAAACTACTTGGATAAATGAACATTGATATGTGGCATTACCTCTTAACTGTAAATCTGTATAAAATTTTGGACCCAATTGTTCAAAGAAAAATCTCCAAAATGCATACTCGTTTTTCTTCACTATTCTTCGAAGAATAAAAACATGACGAATTGTGTAATTCATGTAATATCAATCACCCTAACACTAAGTAGTCCGGTGCTTCTATCGACCAAAATGTTAAATTAAATTGACGAGTTATTAAAAAAAGCATTGGCACATGTATGCACTGGATGAGACTGCAAAGGACCTAAATTAGCCATGGTGTAAGTGTACTTGAAAGCCGAGAGGAAAACACTCTCGTTGGTTTACATTGTAAGCAATAATGCATTTCAAAGAAAATAAAGCAATTATTGTTAATGAGAATAAATTTGTATCAAAACGATCTAAGCACTGTAAAACATATTTATGAATTTTTCTACAAATTCATTCATTTTATTTACGTTGAAAAAGATAAAAAATATGTCAAGTATATATGGACGATAAATTCATAATTTTATTGGGAATTCCTTCCCTTCGGTATTAAAATTTGTTAATGACGCTTTGTTAAATACTAAAAATATTCTTTCCGTCTCTGTTCTCAGCTGTGACCTGACGAGGTGCAATGCAATTGTAGTCAAATATCATTAATGAAAAAAAAGAAAGCTTATAAATCTAGTCTCCGCAAACGAAACAATCCGGTTAATTATGGAGATACATTTTCAGGAAGACCTTGATTCCCCCACTTCCACACTCCCCCATCCGTTACAGCGTGATTTGTAGTAACTTCCTTATTGCACTTTTCTCACTGTATTACAGAGGGCACCACATGATAGATTTCATCTGAAATTTCTTAAGCAATGCATAGAAAAAGAAAAAGCCTTTTCAATTTAAATTCTTTTAGGCAATTCCGAAATTTAGTCTTATGCAATAAATAAATAAAATAAGATATAAATTTATTTTATATTATGAAACAAGCTTATATCTTCATCTGAAAGGAGAATCTAACTTTGTTGAGAAGTTGTAATTATTATTTTAGACTGATTGCAGTGACAGATTGATTATATAATACTAAAACTCAGAACGGTTATTCCTTTAGTAATTGTTTCAGCGAAATGCCAGTGTAATATATAGAAGAAGCAAAGGAGGTCATGCATTGAAATTATAGAAGTGAAGTAACTTTTAATCCTAAATTGAAGTGTAATGCTGATTTTCATCAATTTTATTCTAGTCTTTTTTTAAAAAAATTGTATCTAGTAATAATCAATTTAAATTACATATATATCTTCTTATATACAGTCTTTAAGTGGTTGAATATTAATTAAACATTTGAAAGAAGTAATTACAGTTCATTTAATAAATATTCATAAAACAGTTCAAATAAATTTTTTCAGATGTTTTCATATATTCATTTCTTACATATTTCTCATTTTGGAAATTTAGCAGTAGCTGACAAAAATCCATAAGGCTATAAAAGTATACATATTGAGAAATTATTCGCGTATTTACAAGGGGATAATTAAAAAGAAACTATCCCGATGTATGAGCCCTTAACTATCAGACTGATCACATAAATCGAAGAAAATTTTAATTCAAGGTTTTTTGAGATGCACTCACTCAATAATAATAAAAACAGTAATTAAACACTTACAGCTGTGGCTACGGTGACAAATTTCAAATGACAATTCTATTTTTTAATTGAAATGTGATCTTTTGAAAAATCTTAAACAGTGTTAGAGCTACACCTGTGACAAGAATATCCACGGCGCTATGTAGATTAAGAAGAAAGAAAAAACTGTGGCTCTCACCAGAGCACAACTTTCTTTTCTAATGAAGTCACATATCTCACAGTGTCTTTGACTCTGATCCCTGCATACTGAGTCTTTTTCGAAACGAGAAGAAGAGACAAGGATATGCTGATTTTCAGGTTCAGCATAAAACATCGTCTTGACTGACATCGTCTCTATAGGTGAAAAGAAAAGCACAGTGAAATCCGTGCGCATATGTTGCTTTCTTGCATTCTGAATAACATGGCGCTTAGAGGGAAACAATGTGGTGGATCTGTAAAGATTTATTGAATGAATGGACAAAATGCCTCAGAGACCTTGCTTGTTTACTGTAGAAACCCTGGCTACGCCAAGGACCATGTGTAAGAGCTGCACAGGACTGGATTTCAAGAAACTGGTTACATATGGATTCGGTATCGGGTTAGAAGATCTTTCATTCTTCTCGAAGTTGTTATAGAAGTCCATGAGACGATAAATGAATTTCGTCTTGCAACTGAAAGCGGTGTTTCACACTTTATGCATTTGTCAAATTCTACAGTCCACAAGATTGTGCGCTCTGTTCTCCACATGTTTAAGTATCTATTCCAAGTCATCTAGATTTTGTAAGAAGTTGATAAATAACTACGATGGTTAGATTTTGCTAATGAATTCATCTTCCGGTGTAATGTTGATAACAGCTGGTCATTATGCACTCTGTGAGTGGAGGGGACTCAGTTTTTGTTGGTTGTAAAGTTCGTTGTTTGTTTTGTAAAGTTAATTCGAAGAACTGCTTGTACTTGGTAGACAATATTCCCAACGATATGTTTGCACTTCTCTTCACGAAGAAAAAATGATGGCGCTTTGACAGAAGACATGTGGGATCTTCGATCAAACGTTTCGAAACAGAATAATTTGACGGCAGAGTTATGTCACGCCCTTCACGTTTCAATGACATCCATGGACTCTTGATGCCAATCCAGTGGATCTATGGCTATGGGGATACTTAAAATCTAAGGTGTGAGCACCTAATCAGCAAACTGCATCTGATTGAACGATGCAATTAGATATGAGGTTCAACAGATTCCTCTTGCCATGGTGCGTGCTATAGTGATATTCATCATCTGCAGCTTGCCAAATATCATAGTGATGAAGGAGGTCATGTGTAAAATTTATGAAACTCAATAAAATGCTTTGTCTTCTGTTGCTTCTGTGCCTTTATTGGTTATTTTCACTTTTTTTGTTAGTCTGCCAAGAGCCGGACATTTCTATTCAGTTTCTATGAGAGGTTTGATACTTCGGAGTTCATATATCGGCATATTTTTTTTTTCCATAATCACTCTGTATTTACAAGAAAAATTGTAATGTTTATCTAAAAGAAAAGAAAGCGAACTTAAATATTATCTATTAGTACTGTTTATGATAAAATATAGTAGTTTCGTTTCGATCGAAATGATTAATAATTTTTTTGATTGAAGATTACTAAATTCCATTGAAATCATTTCAAATGTATTCATTCTATCCAGATTTACACTGAATTTCAGAAAATATCTGATTGTTTTTAATGTTCAAAAGAAACTTCAGATTCCGTTCATAAGAAATGGAAGCAGAATTTTATCAAAATAATAATTTCATTAAAATAATTCCAAATTATCATTTTTATAAATTTTAACGAGCAAATTAATTTAAAATATGCGTTAATTTTGTATATATTGTAAAATTCCAGAAATTTCAAGTTTTTATTTTTAATCATGGATAATTCTTCAGATATCAATATTATTTTCTTCGATAAGTAGTTTATTCCGAAACAAAGACATTTATCTATAATCTTTTTTTTTAATTTTAAGCACGTATTGCTTATCATTTATGGGCCTCAGCATCCTGGTGGTAAGGTCTCAGCTTCAGGCCAAGAGGCTGAGGACTGGATTAGATTTAAAATCCGATTCCAGTTTATTTGTTGTATATTTCCTAACAACAGATAATTTAAAATGCATATCGACAATGAAATAAATATCATAGCATCCTCTAGTTCAAACAATGTAAGCCAAATAACGAGAAAAATATTTAAAACCTTTCGTACGAAGTAAAGCCCATGTACCCTATTAGTAAAAAATACCCAACTATATGGTTATAGTATTATATAGTTTTCGGGACAACATCAGGGAGATAGCTTAGAGTATATTGTAGTAATAAGAAAGCGGACCTTAGAGTAATGCAATAAGAAAGCGAACCTATTAGCAAAACACGAAATACGAAATAGGCAACATTATATACAAACCAAGCTACCTGAACTACATATAAAACTTCCCACGAAAATTGTGCTTGAGGAAGGGCAAAGATCTGGTGGCTTTTTTTTTCTTTAATTCAATACCCTGTGTTAGTCTTCGTTCTACTAAGGAGATCAGAGAAGATGCCATCCTCTTCCCGGAAAATGGTCCTTTCCCTATCTCAAAAGGTACCGCCTCTCCGCTACATACTCTCAGGGTCACTCTAAGATATAGAATGCCTCCTCACAATGTCAAGGTACATGAAGAAACTAGCATAAAGCAAGAAAAGGTGAAAAGAATCAACAACAATTTATCAATGGAAAATATTTGCAAAATAGGCAAATTCATCAGTGGAAATAGAGATCTCTTCCTAGTCACCTGGCCTCCAACTTTCTTGAGTAACGATTTTCTACTTCCAACGATCAAAAAAAAGAACAGCACCTCCGGCCTAACATGTCCACATGCATATAAATTTATTACCTATTTAAAAGAGTTTATGTTCTGGTAAAAAATAAACCAAATTATTGTTGCAATTTTCATCAGCTTTTCTTACTGCTTTTAATCCACCATATTATGACAAAAAATACAATAAATACTGATCCTATGATTTTTAATATTCGAAGTATAACTGTTTGTTATTATTCTAGGTATTTCTTCCTTCAGTATTACTTCTTCATATCATATATATTTGTACTTCTTGTAAATATGTACAACAAACCCCATATCACACCCTATTCTTCTGTAAATAGTTTTCTTTAAAAAAAAATTCCCATGTCATTCACATCAAACTTTTAAATGGTCTAAATGGTTACGTACGAAAGCATATGATGACATTCCATTGTCGTTATGAGCCTGTTGTATGTTAAATTTGATGGCGAATGTCAAACATCTTCTCACCACTGTGTAAAGGAAACTAGGAGAGGCAGGTGTTGCCATCCTTGTCAGCCGATCATGGCTCTCAATTACGAGGTCCGTCCGCAAAATGCTGTGATATTGCTTCATAACGGATCATTAATCAACTACAGTAAACTTCTTTTCTAAATATATTTTTCTTACACAAGCCAAATAAAAATTTTCATAGCAATTTAAATTTCTTATTTTTAAAATGATTGTTTTAAAATTTGCTATATACACTTATTTCACTTATATGTCATTATGACTGAATATAACAACAACTACCGGATACTAGACTCTGGTGCGTGGGTAAGTGACAACATTTTTGAAATTGTTAATATGTGAACTAATGATATTGTTAATATGTAAACGCTAATTTTAAATATGTAAACGTAGATGTGTTTGATTCTCTAAGAAAGCATCTGATCGATAATAGAAAAATTATTAATTTATTATATCAATGTATTTAGGAACTATGATATTTTAAAATACGAGTACAGTTAGTGATATATATTATAAGAAGCCAGGAGCGACTTATGTTTAGGAACTGCAGAATCGCAACTGCTTCACATTTTTTCAGAGTATAAATATGATCATTAGTGCTTTTAACCCTTTGCACTCGAGAGGTGCCTCCAACACATCATTCAAGACGGTGCATCGTTTAGACGTTTTATTTATTTATTTTTCCATTTTGATTTTTAAAAACGCCCACAGAATGTTAAGATGTAGAATAATTTTTCAAAGAAATTCGACTTAAAATAATTGTGTATATTTATTTTTCAGAGCAATAAACAAATATTTATTAGGTGAATAATTATGCATCGAATCCCTTTTCTGAGTGCAAAGAATTAATTTTGCACATATTATTTAAGTTAATCAACGATCTAAGGCATTGCTTCCTTTAGAACTTCCAATGACAAGACAAAATGTCAAGGGAAGTGGTATGTCTCTCCTTGTAGATAGCGAAAACTCTTCAAAGTATTGTCTTTCAACTCAGATCCTATTTCCTGCTGCTGGGTATGCAATACCAAAACGAATTTGTTTCAACTTCACGGTTTTTGAAAGGAAGAAGATGGTGTCGAAAATATGATACCAGATATGTTAGAAGGGGAAGGGCATTTAAGTTATTTCCATAGCGAAAATAAATAAAATGAAGGACAATAAATTATAAACAAAAATTAATTTTAAAAAAAGGTTTTATATTTTTTTCTTATTAATAATAATAAAAAATTCTTATAAGTGAATGATTTTATTCCCATACTTTAATGATTTTTTATTGTTCTACCGCAGTTGCATAAATTTATATATACATACGAGAGTAACGACTGCAGAAAATATGGTAAAGAAAATTTAATTTGAAGTTCAAGTTTTAAGTAAAATTTATTAAAAAATAGTAATTGCTTCTTTACAGCTTCATTGTTAAAACTTACCTACACTAAGCCAAGAATGTAATTATTATTTTTATTAATAATAAAACTGCTCAATATCATTTTAAAAAAAAATTAAAGTTATGGCGGAATGCATCTCTAGAAATTACAATACCTTCATGGCTATAATTCCTTAGCCGCCGCAATATTAAGCCGTCAAATTCGCGTCGGAAAACAGTATGGCATCGCGTTATTGTACTGCATAGAAATCCGAAAAATACAATAAATACTTGTACAATAAATAAATAAATAATAATTTAAGAACGATTTTTTAATTGTGTTTTATTAAATACATTGGAAAGGTAAGATTGTTAATGATAGAAAATCGTTACTAACAAAATTAAATAGGTAATTAAGTTTATACTCTCAAAAAATATATACAGCATATTTTTCATTGACCTATGAAATTCATTAATTTCTTCCGTACTAAATGAAAGCAGCATTCGACGCTTTATATAACACTGTATAGTAACATTTTGACAAAAAAGACGACGAAGCACGAAAATGGCAAAGCGTAATATCTGTGACTAAGAAAACAATGCTTACACAATTTTATTATTTAAAGAAAATAATAAAGTAATAAAAAGAAAAGTATTAATGAAAGTAATAAAAAGAAATAATAAAATTAACTCACTATGCACAACCCATTTTGTGGTTAATGCAAGCAAATTAATGATTTCAATTCCATCACTTTGACTTTAAGTTGAAGAAAAGATTTTGTGAGGAAAGACATATGTCTTGGTAATTATTATAAAATATAGAAGACTTTTATAACGATAAAAAAAATGAATTTATAAGAATACACAAACCTTTTGACTTCGCATTTTTTAGAAGAAGAAAATTGACTTGACAGCTTCAAATTATTTTCAATTAATTTTATGGTCACAGGTTAAAATTATATAATCATTGAAAACTGCTTAATTCTTTTTTCTAGGAAACCTGAAATGAGGGGTATTTATTTTTATTCGCAATGAAAATATTATTATAAACATAAAAATGCATTTGATTCCAATTAGTATATTTTTATATGATTCAAAGTTTAAAATTACGGTTATTTTACAGTAAATGGACTCTGAAAATTCTATCAAATCTTTAGATTTGATAGAATTTTCAGAGTCCATTTCTAATAACATGATAATATAATAACATGCATCGTCAAAGATAAGATAAATTTGTTTTTTAGTTTACTTTAAAAAATATGAACTATGTATTTTAATATAAAAGTATGAATCTTCGAAAATTTCTTATCCTGAAACAATTTTGTGCATTTAACTTTTTCTTAAAACAGTAGTTGTAAAAAAAAAGAAAAAAGAAAAGAAAAGATAAGAAAATGATTAGATTTATCAGAAAATTGCAGCCAGTACAAATAGAACAATTTTAATCGTTCTTTAGCTTTCACACTGACAAATATAGCTCTTCATTTTGTGTTTCCGCGTTTTGAAAGCATCACAATTTTTTTACAATTCTGGTAAGTATAAAAAATAATTTTGACTCTGGTAAAAATAAAATAGAAAAGCACAATTCTATTCCATTATTCTATAAGGATATAGTATATCCATGCAAATGATGTTATTCTATTCATCTTCTGTATGATAGGAAATGACTGAAATTCTCCCTATTAGCACAAAATGCCCAATATTTTATAATGATATCCGTATTATAAATATATTAATGATTACGGCATTCTGAATATCGAGCAAAACAGTGGTGATACCGTACAATATTTAACCAACACAATAAATTGTACAAGCTCAGAAAATCAAATGAAATCGCTGAAAGTTCGTTGTAGATTCTGGGCTTCAGAATTGGATGATTTCAGGTGCTTGACTATAATATATTTAACTAAAGCACATACTTATAAAATTTACTATGAATATCATATCAGTTCTATTCCGTCAGTGTGTTGCCAAATAAAACCTTTATTTGAATATCCGATACGTCACTACCGACTGTAATACCTGAAATCCACTGCGCAAGACAAGTTTTGTTTTGTTTTGTCATTTAAAAGTAACGTTCGCGTGTAAACATGAAGATATGTTTATACTTTATTTTTGACGTATTTGAATGTATTAATGCTTGAGTGTGGAAACGCTATGAGAGATGTAGCTACAAAGTATTTTATTCTGGAGCGTCTTTGTTTTGCTGACTTTTTGTCAATAATAACCTGAAGAAATAGGGCATTTCGTAACATAGAGATTCTAATGTGACCCGACGATGATACAGCTGGTCTGTCATCTCTAAACTTTGAAAATTTTGGTTTAATTGATTGGAATTGATTCTGTTATTTTAAGTATGAATTTTGAATATTCGGTATCCTGATATGATACATTTAACATGGAGCACAGAAATCGACGTAATCTGGATGACGATAGTGATCGAGTTGTTATTTGTAGCAGTGCTTCATATTGTTATTTCACGCTTTCAATTTTGTTATTTTCGATTGGTACTGTAATTACGATTTTAGCATTAGATGAAACTGATGGTGTGTTTTCGAGTCTAACTCATATGTGGCTCGTAGGTCCTCTCTTCATTAGTTCTGGTTTGATGGTCGCTGTGAAAACAATTATGTACTTGCGAAGAGAAACTATGATTATGTTTTTAACTAGGCAGAGAACTTTATTAAGAGTAAGTTATTCTTATGTATTTAAATTCTGCTGAAAAGAATGTGTATGTTTATATAATTTTTTTTATGGAACTAATGATGCATATATAAATTTTTGGTAATTTTTAAGTAACAGCTTGAATTATGATTATTGGTTACATAGTAATGTATTAAATTGAAAGTTCCCAATTAATGTTAGAGCTAAATAGTTTATATGTATAAGAAAGGTATAAGGGTACGAAAGTTTCTTAATTTGCATGGTAATTCTCCTTCATTGCCTTGCTGAGATCTGCTTATGGCCTTGAGTATTCATTACTTTTATGTATTATGGATACCTTTGTTTACCTCTTCTTGATAACTGATATTTTTGATTTGGTAAATTTTTAACTGGTTTTGATTCAATTTATTAATCAGTTTTATAATGTTCCTTTGAAAAAATTATCTCTGCTTGATTTTTCCCACATTGAAATCTTGAATATTCATCTTTGTTTTGATTTCTATTTTGTAGGAAATAAAGCTTCTCCTGTGTATTTGAGTCTAAATAGTTAATTATTTGATTTTTTTATGATAGAGGTCTTATAGGGATCAAATAAATTGATGAAATGTATAATATTGGGTGGAAAATACCAAAATTTTCTTTTTATGTTTAACATCCTAACAACATGATGTCATAAATCAGTTTTACAAATAATGTTTTTTTTTCAACATGTTACTAAAAGAAGTTATGAATATCAGAATAAAATTGACCCAACATGACTTTAATGAGATTCTGAATAAAACTCGGGTGGATCGTGGTGTCTTTTTGAATTCTCGCCAAACGAGTGGCGACCTTAATGTGGCAACCTAAAAGGATTTGTTTAATTTATTTTCATTTAATTTATTTTTTATTATATTTATATCATTTATTTTATTATTATTTATTTATTATATTCATTTTTGGCGATATTTCAAATAAGTCGCCAAGAGGAGGGCCTATCTAGGATTTTACCTAAAACTCAATATAACAAGTCTTCTTTTAATAGATTTAGCTATATTAATGCATTTAAAAAGAATGCTAAAATTTTCTTGATTGGGTAATTCAAACTGATTCTTTTTCTATTTGAAGTTATAATCTTTAAAAATTAAAAAAGTTTTCAGTTACTGCTCAATATATATATAAATTTCTGAAAAATAATTATAAATGAAAGATATAAATTTATTTTTAACTTTTTAATTGTAAAATATTTTTATGGAATTCCCCAGTGTATTCATGAAATAAATACTGGGCTTCTTTTTAAATGCATGGATGCTATTGAAATGTAAGTCTAATTCATTACTTGTAATCACTAAAAGCTTATGTATTACATATGAGCATATTGGAACTGTTTTCGCACTTTGTTTTATTTAAAGTTACTTGCATAGGATTTGAAATTCTTCATTGGATCATGAACTAGTCCGTACTTTATATCATGATGAATATTGGGAAATGAACTGTATTAATTATTTAATCAACTATATTTTCCTAATCTTACCTTCAAATTAATTATCTTTATTCAAAATCAAAGATTTCCAATATATGATCTTTTAAATTAATAGCATACTTAACATTGAAGTGTTCTGATATTACACTAGTATATATAGTCATCAGTTATCTCCACTTCAGCCTGAAAAATAGTTTTTAAGGAGAAAGGTGATAGCTAAGCTTGTATGTTTAGAACTTTTAATATTATAATCATACGATTGATGTTTAATCACAATAATATCATTTCTCTTCATTCCGTTGAAGGTTAAACAAAGTATATCAAAAAGTATCCTAATATTTCTTATTACTTGCAATCTACAGCTGTTAAAATCAAACAAAATATGTTATTTAATTGCAAAATGCCTTTGAAAACCTGTTAATCATATTTGTGTTGACAGACCACCTTCGTATTTATTCTTATATTTCCTTTTTATTTTCCAATGGCAACCTTAATTTTTTCTTTATTTAAACATATTCTAACCTTGAAAACTCTCAGAATATGAAGTTCTTAGAGAAGCTAAGAGATGATGGATAGTTATTGAATAGCTGTTAAGAAAATCTTTATCAGTGTAATAAAATTTTCATGATGACGTTTCCACCTCCCTTCTAAAAATCATGTGTGCTTCCCAAAAGACAAATCCCTATATGTTACTTTTCTCCAGAATAGAACATATAATGCATCTCGACTTGTCTATCTAATCAAAATACTTCTAGGGGATTTATAAAATTTCTGGAGCTTTTAGATTAGCTCATATAAGACAGTTTGCACATATATGTGCAAAAATTGTCATTCCAGTTCACTATCCCCCCGCCCCCCTCAAAAAATTGTGCTGTCTCAAATGGATTAAATGTATTACAATATTTAGGGGTGATAGTTTAATAATATGGTTAGTTGATTAAATAAAAATTTTCCCTATTCAACCATTAAGTTTATCATTTCTTCAAAAATAAAGTGCTGATAAGTTATGTCTTCCTCTCATGCATTCTCATATTTTATTTTCATACAATGCTTTTAATCATTAACTTTTGTCTTTTTTGCTGACATAAAAGCTGTGTATTTTTTGAGGAAAACTTGCTAAATTAGGTTACTTATTGTAGATAATATCATAAGTTAGCAATATTAAAAAAAAGAAAAAAAAGATTGTTGTATTATTGATGAATGGTGTGATGCATAATTTGTACTTTTTAGGGATACAGAAAATCTCCTTCAGTTTGAAAGACTATCATATAAAATAAAGTGTTGTTCAGTAGACTACCGATTTATCAGTGTTTAAATTCAATCATTTTTTTAAACTTTTGTTTAATTTACCTGATTATTTAACTGAAAGTAAGGATACACTACTTAGTATCAACCATAGTTTAGATGTTATTGTCTTGAAAAAATTTGCTGCTAATGGAAACACTGATATTAAATATATATTATTTTAACTGTTCTTATTTTCTAACACTATGAATTTAAAATGTGTTCTAACAGTGCAGAAATCTGAAATTTAAATTTGTAAGGTCTTCAGAAACTGTTTGGGAAAAATGACATAGCTTATTGTTCATAGTGATTTTATTCTATTATTATTGCTTATTTACTGCTGAATGAAATATTAGAAAGCAACTCAGATTATAATTTTTACTTATTTAATGTCTGTTTGAATCGAGGATATATTGCTTCTAAAGATATGCAATCTGATTTATAAAATTCTCAATTCCTAGTATTTTTTATGTGGTTCAGGCTAAGTTTGGATTTTAATAATTAAATTATTGAAGCAGTGATTTTCTTTAATAGTGTAGATTTACACATTAGAGCTATGGGCCTCTCTGATTATATCAATGAATTATTTATTGTTATCCTTATTTTCTTTTCTCATATCATTTATCTAATTCCCAATACTGAGAGTTGGATCTAATATAAATAAAAGTTCCATCATATATTTAGCCATAATTTGAATGTGAAAATTGTGTACCATTTCATAAATCAATGTAAAGGAGAAATAAGGAAGGAAAAAGGTTGTGCTCTTGCTTTGCAGAAATTGCAGATAATAATGATTAAGTGACTTCTAAATTGACTGATGTGTATACTCTGAAGAATAATGTTTTTGTCTTGATTGTGAAGCCACAAGGCATTCAGTCCTAAACTGGTTTCCTGGTGATCAGTTTTTTCTTTTTGCTCCCTCCCCACCACACCTCTGTAATTAATTTTTTTAAAAAATCTTACCAATTTGTTTGAATACTTGTATTATAATTTTGTATTTTTGTTTCAGCATTCTAGAGAAAAATTTAATAAAAAAAAAAAAAAAAAAAAAAAAAAAAAAAAAAAAAAAAAAAAAAAGATTGTCTATGTTTTTGTATCTGCTGTGTAAGGTTAGTTTAGCATGTTAAAAAAATTTGTGTCTCCAAAGAATTTTACTGACTCATTGTTTTTCTTTAGTATAACTAGATTAATCAAATGTCAGATGTTACTTATTTGATTTATTTAGAATGAAGAAATTGTGGCATGTCATATCTGAATTCTGGAGTAATGGTAATTCTGAATTGATTGAGTAATGGTGAAAGCATTTTTTAAAGATTTTGTTATTTCAAAATTTGATACTCTTTAATTTCTATGATTTTTTCTCCTTGACTCTCAAATGATTTATAATGATGTACTTGTAAGTATTACAATTAAATATGAACTCTGTAACTGATTGATATCTCCAGTTATCACATATTGCTTAAATATGTTGAAGAGATTTTCATACATTTTTCTGTATGCCTGTCTTCTTAAATGTTAAAAAATAATGGATGCTTGTTGGCTGTTGAAACCAACTGGCATGTGATGTGGTAAACATGTATTTCTATGTATTAAGAGTATTATTAATTAATGCCTCTTTCTCTTCAACTTTTAGGAATTTCAATACCCATCTTTGGAAATTGCATGTTCAAGGTAATTATAGTTTATGTGCTCTTTGCTATCTTAAATCATATCATTATTTACTAATGCTCATTTTACAGTTAATGAATCATTCACTAATCTCAGCTATATTATTAGAAAAATTGCTGTAATTTGTGGCTTAGAACATATTACTTTTCACTGAAGCTGTTTCTTTAGTTTGAAAAGTTAAGAGAAAGGTTGTTAATTAAAGCAAATGGATACATTTCTAACTTAGTAAGCATTTGATTTCATGAAAGTTTTTTTTTTATTTCCCCTCCTGCAACAAATACATTATAGTATAGCTTGTTTTTATTTTTTCCATTTTAAATTAGTGAGTATAAAAAATTCTGAGCTTTGATTATAACTTTTTATTTAATCTGTAGCGATCGTTCTAATTCTCCCGGAGAAAGCGCGCCAAAGTGTGATGTGCGTTTCATCTCCATTAATCATAAAATGGCCTTGAACGCGCAGCATGACTCAGTTTCCCGCCTTTCAGGGAACGCGGTGAAATACTACCAGAATAGCTCCAAGGGACAGAGTGTGCGATGTTGTTGTGTGTCGAATAAAGATATATTTTTGATATAAACGGAGAGTGATTGTTTCCCAAACCATGACAATCATGACAAATAACATTATGGATTAATCAATCCTCTTCAGTGGTGACCCGGACGTGATCCTTCAACCTTCGTACAGTTGTTGTGGCGCCATCTACCCACAGCAAACCAAAGTCGTCAGATTCACTTGACGCAGCAAACCAAAGTCGTCAGACTCACTTGACGCAACAGCATCAGCAACCACACACGCTCGCCATAACACTTGGCGCTGCTCAAATGGGTACAGGCGCATTAGACTCAACAGCTAATACATCACCACTCAACAACCATATTGTTCGTCTCACCTCCGACTCACTGGAGAGAAAGAGTCTGTGGTGAATAGCATATAAGCCAGTTAACAGCTACGCTGCCCGAGCAATTGCTTTTGTATCATGATCATGTTATTGGACTGCGAACCACAAGGTCCCAGGTTCTATGCTCGCGCATCGCAAACCCAGATCATGACAAATAAAATTATGGATTAATCAATCCTCTTCAAATCTTCCTAGTTCTGGTGTACTTTCTATTGCTAATAGCATTTTCCTTTATAGTTTTATTTCAGTGGTTTATATATATATTATATTAAAATGAAGTAAATAATAAATCAAAATAAGAAAACTAATCTTTTCTTTATATCTTGTTCATCAGGAAGTATATTTTGTAAAAAATTGTTGATTAATTTTTGAGAATTGCCGAAGTCTATTATCTATTTATTTTACCAATTGGATAATATGTTTGAGCTGAATTTAATTCAGATATATGGTCTTAAATATTTCTTATTTAGTACTAAGAATAACTTAAAAGCATGGTTGTCTTGAAATTTAAAAAAAAATTTAATGCACATGCTCTACAAAGGATTTGAAGTAATTTAATTGAAATCTAAGACATTTCGTGAGAAAAAGTTAATAGTGATTTCTGTTTTTATTAGATAACTAATGTTATTATCTTTTACTATGCACTAGGAGTTGCAGCAATTTAACAAGGCCACCTTCTTATGATACAGTAATTGGAGGAAATCAGCAAGCGTCTCAGTTAGTTTCAGACCATGATATTAATATGAATTTTGATGGAAGATCTTTGAATGTTGAAAATCCACCGCCTTCATATGAAGAAGCTGTTCTTCTCATTAATCAAAGGCAAAATGATCATATAATTGAAACTTAAGTTTCTTGATATATATTGTAGTATTTTTTATGCATTTAATTATTTGATTGCATTTGGCATATGGAATGGCAGCTTATAGTTTTTTTTATTTATAATATATTTGTTATAGATCTGCTCTGTTCATTGTTATTTCAAATAATAACAGTATTACTTTTATGATATATTTTTATTTGAATCAAAATTACTGCATTTAAATTTTTTAAATAATTTTAGAATTATGTGATAGATTTTTTTTTGTTATACCTATGTTAGGTGTGCACAGTTCCTTTACTGTTATATACATGATATATATTTATATACATTATAAATGGTGTTAAGCTTCAGAAGAAAAGTGTATTATATATAGAGCATTTATTAAAGTAAAGGATATGTAATTTGTAGGTTTATTCTTTTGAAATTATATTCGTTTTGTTTTATTCTATATAATTCTGTCTTTCATTCTTTTAAATCAGAGGTAAAAGCTGCTGGTCAGACTCTCTGATTAAAACCTCTTGTCCCTTTCTTTTTCTGTGTAAAAGTTAGAAAATAGGAGTTGATTTTTTCTGTTTTGAAATTGAAGTAAATTGCCAGTGTCATAATACATTTTATTTTTGAAATTGTTACGGATAGTTCTAGTTAAGTCATCTTATCTCGAAATATGTATTGCAATTTTATTTTCATTAGTAAAAAAGTTTATCATATATTTATTGAATGAAATGAAATTGTTTTTGTTATGCATAACTCCATCGCATATTTCATTTTCCCACATATTTATTGCTTGTGAATAAAGGTCAGCAAATATTAAAAAAAATAATTAAAAGATATATATATAGCTTATGCAATGTTTTTGAATATTGCTGAATTTTTGAATTCCATGTAGCTTTTATAAATAGTCTACATGCCTATAAAATGTTTATGATAATGCTACATAGTAAGCTTTACCAGACTGAAGTCCAAGTTAAATTATGCTATTATCGTTGTATGAGATTTTTTTAGTGGGGAAATAATAGCAAGAATGAATAGTCATTACACTAACTGTCTCAAGTAAAATAGAATCTACTTATTCACTAGAATGCTAATAAATTTTTGAAATTTATAGATAAAAAAAAAAGACAATATAAAATGTGCAAGCAGTTAAAATGTATTTTCTTAAATTTGAATTTGGTGTAGGTTCATGTTACCTCCTTTATTATTGTTTACATTTGGTACAAATATTTTTAGTTTTTCGTTGAAATTTATTCGTTTATCCTATCTTTGAACATAACAGGTAAATAATTTTATATTAATGAGTATCTTTGAGCTGAATGTAGTAAAATATTATTTTTAAAATATTTTATTTTTCTATTAATATAACTTCAGCAAAATATATTTTAATTGAACTTTTTTGCAGTGCTTGTTCAAAGATCAATGTTATATTTGATCAAAGCAGTGGATTATTTGTTACATTGTGTGATTCAGTCTTTCAAAGAAATCCAATTTATTTACAAACTCCGTCCTGCTGTAAGAGTAAATGCTGTTGATTCTAAAATAGGTATTTGGTTTGTTGCAAGATGCCTTAGTGGTTACAGCTTATCCACTGAGTACAAAATCATCAACTCAGAATATTCTTTACATTTCATTTTATTTTTCTATAGAAAATCAATACTAAGTACAGATTATGACATGTGCATTCAGTTTAAAAATATCTTAGAAATCAGCTGAGAAATAATGACAATAAAAAAATAAGTGCTTTATATTTTAGATTTCACTGTCAGCATTTGTATCAGAAAAGAATTTGCAAAAATTGCAAAAGATCTCTTGATTTATGAGTTATGATAACTTAGGGAGCCTGTATTTCAGATTGTTCACTGTAATTTTTTAAAAAAGAAATGTGTTTTTTTCTTTCTGACTAGTGCCTTGATTTAAAGCATTTCATTGTATTTAAATTTTGTTTTTTCTTCCTCATAATTGATACTACAATAGTTAATTTTGTTTTCTTGCATGCACATGCACACACATATATATATATTGGAATTATGAAAGTTTTTTTTTAAGTTGAGAAAAAGAGGAATGTATAATACTTCTATTACAGTATCTATCACTTAATGCAACTGCAATATCCCTTGATGTTATTGAAATCCTGCAGTCATGATGATTTTAAGTGCAATATGTCACTTCTAATGTTCTTACAATTGTTTAAATTTGTTATTTTTTTAAAGCTCTAATTCATACTTTGAATATTGAAACACAGACATATTAATATTCTTATATCTAACACTCTTACAAATTTCCTTCTGATCTTGTTAAACATTTGATGTTAAGAAAATCTTTAAGTTTTTTAGATTTATAAGATTAGAGATGAATTCAAAATGTTTACATCAACTGGCCATCCTTTAACATTTAATACTTTCCTTAAAGAACTGAGAATTGCTTGATGGATTGTTTGTGAAGAATGCTATAAGAAATCTACTGGGAAAAGTAATGGCCATCAGTTGAGAGGATTAAAGGAATATAAAATGATATCTTGAGATACATATTTTTTCACACACTGCAAGTTTTTAAAAACTGCCTTAATCGAAATTTATTTTCATTTTTCACTCATAGTGTTTTCATGAGGTTAAGACTATTAGAATTTAGATTCGAATATGATTGCACTAAGTGGCATTACTGTATTATAATTTACTATTAAAGAAGGTTATTTAATTAAAAGAAAATAAATATTTATTTCATTTCAAATTGAATATTTCATATAAGGTGAAAAATACTTTCTCTTAATTTAATTTTGCTAAATTTTATTGCACTATTTTAAGTTATTCTTTTGAATTCCATTGTAAGCCATGTCAGCTGTAAGTGAATATTTTTCTGGTGTGCACTTAACTATTGTTGATTTTTAATTTTCTTTTTCTGTAAATACTAATAATAGTAATACATTTTTAGAAGTTTGTGATATTCAAGATTGGGGTGATCTACTGAATTTTAAATTTTATTTGTTATTTTATAAATTTAAATAATATATGCAGAAGTCAGATATCAACATTTTGCTTCCTGTTTATTTGATCACAGTAGTCTTATAATATTTGCCACCTAATTGAAAAATTTACATGTCATATTTCTGAAAGCTAATTTCTTACTCTAAAAAAAACTTATTAAATTGTTACTTTTTTGTTCATTGGTTTGCTGAAAATGTATTCACTGATATGTACATTGATTTGCTGAAAATTTATTACCAATTTACAAATTTATTTGCTGTTCAATTATTTTCTGCATTTATTGGTTCAATTGTATTGGTGATATTTAGTTGAAATGTAGATTATTGTTATGCAGTATTCATAGCAAATGCATGAATAAATGTAATTCAATTTGTAACTTTTTCACTCTCTTGAGATATTTTATTAGGAATTGTTTTATGTTTTATAAATTTTTATAAATTATAATGTCAGTGATCTGGTTTTCTTTGTTAATATTCCATTCTTGAAATTAAATTCTCATGCATTTTTATTGTTATATTTCACAGTCAAGAAACATGTAAAAATATTTAGTGATACTTATTGCTTAAATAGTGAATTTTTTAAATATATTTTATTTTTTAGATTTGATGAATCTAATAAAAGTATTTTGAAAAATGTGTGCTTTATTTCACACTGTATGCGAAAAGTGTTGAGAAGTTTTTAGGTATACTTTTAGTTCAGTAATTTCAGTTGTGTTTTGCTTACGAGACATTTGCCTTTAGTAGAATAATTAGTGCCTTTTGTTTTCTAAAAAATGATTACCTATTTCTTTATTTGAGAAATCCTTAATGCTTATATTTATTTCAGATTTTGATAACAATGGCATTATGATTTTTACAATTTAATTTCTTAGAATTACATTTTTCATAAGTCATTCTAAGTTTGAAATTTTTTTCTCACTGCTATTCTGACATCTAGAAAAATTCTTAAGAACTGTTTACTGAACTGTAAATTATATTTTCAAAAAAAAAAAAAAAAAAACTCTTCTAAATGTTTATATGAAGTATCTTTTGAATATTTTTGGGAGTTGAGTGAGGCTCTATGAAACGTGCAGTGCCCATTTTTGAAGCCATTAAAGCCACAGAATTTTGAAGCCCCCTTAAAGCCATTTTTGATCAAATTTGTGAGTTATCAGAGAATTTGTTTTTAATTATTGATAGTTATTGTAAAAGTGGTTTTAAGGAAAAAAAATAAGTAATTAAATATCCTAGTGCATAAAGATAATGAAAACATTATTTCGTGACTGACCTCGAAACCTTAATCTGGTAACCAAGACCATGAAATGTAGTTACGTTAGTTTAACATTAAAAGGTAGAACTAAAAAAAGAGTTTTTAATGTAGATATGATTTTAGATGTAAATTTAAATACTAGACTTAAAAATCATCATGTGTTGGAAGGGGAAAAATGAATTATTTATTTTATACAGTATAGATGTTTATCTTACTTTTCATTAATTTGCACACAGATAAAACACCTTTTGTTTGCTATTACCAATATTTATAGCCAGAATATTATAATATATAAAATATTACAGTGTCGTCTTAAATACATACCTATGAAGTATTTTACGATTATTAACATTTCAAGTCAAGTTTGAAAAATTTCTGAAGAAAAAATGTTTATTTAAAAATTACGTGTAATCGAAATTTGATTATTTAGGTTGTTAAGTACTTTATTTGGATTTGAAAGGCTCTTTTTCGAAACTTAATCGAATTTATAATAATGCTCAGAATACCCTATTAAGTAGGTGTAATAAAATGTAGGGTGATTATAAATGAATATCTCAACTTCGCATGTCTGTTAAAAGAGAACAAAAGAAAGAACAGCCTTGTTGTTCGTCGGAAATCAAAAACAACAGTTGAAAGTTTCAATTCAATACAGTTGTAAGTGTACAGTGTGAGTCCCTCCAGAAGGTTATTAAAACAGAATGATAACTCGTCCCACACTTTTTTTACACATCTGGTGTGAAGCTTTGAAATGATGCAGATATATTTGTATGTCGTTACTTGATTTTTTTTCTGAGGCAATATCAAATAGCGTTTGTTCTCCCTCTACCAACTGATGTTGATAAACTTAAGACATGCATATCTGCAGGCTTTCAAAACATCACATCAGGTATGTTTGATATCGCTCGTATTTTTGGTGTATTTATAATGAACACTTATAACTGTGTTAAATTTTCAACTGTTATTTGAAATTTCTGATGAACAAGAAGGCTGTACTACGTTTTATTTTCTTTTTACAGCTCTGAAAAATTGGGATACTCATTTATAATTAACCTGTAGTATCTCATTACCAATGCTCTGAATTTCCTTTTTTTTAAATTAAAAATATGTAACTTTTTTAGTTTGGATTATATTTTGTTTTTACAATTGTTTACAATACAATTGTTTTTTGCTTATTTATTTTATTATTCCATACTAAGAATTTTTCTGTCCCGATTGGTTTCCACATTTGCCAATGCTCTAGCCAAAAATCCAACTCTTCATTTACAAAATCTCTAAAACTTTAAAAAAAAAAAAAAAAAGCCCTCTTATCTTAAAAAATTTTTTGAAAGATTTCTTTAAAAAATATTTTTTAACTGATTTATTTAAAGTATAATAGATCTCCAATTATTGTGATAAGTTTTTATCAGATTAAATTTGGATAATGAAATATGTCGATAATTGACAAATAAAAACTATATTTGAGGGAACAGAAACAAAATTTCTCCATAAAGTGTTAATTTAATACTAATAAAATCAATATTATTTATATTTAGTGTACTTGCATATAGTATTAAAATAACTCTGCTTGAACATATCACTCAAGCTTAGTTGTATGCCTGGTTTTACATTAGAGGATTTTGTTTTCACTTTTGAAGTAGAATTCTACACATCATGTCAAAAGTTAAGGTTACAAGCGTAAAATCTGTGAAAACTGATGAACTATTCACTGTGTTGCATGAAATTTGGCACAGAGATATATTACAATGAGAGAAAGAATATAGCAGCATAACAATATGGAAAAGATTTTAAATGTGAATTATAAAACAGGGTATATAAAAAGTGTTAAATTGTGAATCGAAGATAAAGCATTTATCTTGGGAAAAATCTGTCTAATATGAAGTGTGACCAAAGAGCACTGCTATATAAGCCTCACAATACGTTCGGATACTATTTATGAGGGTGTCAATAAATATTTGTGACAACAAAGCCCATTCTTCCCAAAGTACATCTTTTACTCCAAGAGGGTCTTGGGAGGCGGGCTACGATGTGCAACAACTCATCCTACACTGTTCCATTCCTCGTTCAGTAGGATTAAAATCCGGAGACCTCACGAGGTCTCCGGATCTCTTACGACGAATATTTTCTTCTCCAAGAAAATCATCAATGATCTGAGCTCCGTGTGGTCGCTTATTATAGTTCATAAAAATGAAGTCCGGGACAATAGCATCCCAGAACACCCTCACACAGGCTTCCAGGACCACATCTGTGCGATGTGCGGTGACAGTACCCGCATCGAAGACGTGCAATGGTGTATGACTGCCCAACATTAAACCATTCCAGAAAAGGATTCATTTGCCACCAAATCTATTTTTTTTTCTTCCGCAGAAAGGATGATAGCAAGCTCCTCGTTCTCTCCAGATGAAGAGTCGACTAGAATCACTTTTGTGAGGTGAATCTCGATTCATCACTGAAAAGAACATGCCCCTTTTCCTGTTGTATTCAAGATTTATGTGTTTGGCTCCATAAGAACCGGGCTTTCCTGTTGGATGCAGTCAAAAGAACACATACGACTGAACGCCGAAAGTAAAGGGCCCTCTCTGCTAGATGTCTATATACTGTTTGCCTGGAAATTCTTATTCCAGATGCAGCAGCAAGGTCACGACCAAGATGAAGAACCGTTGTCATGCGCTTAATGCCAAGTAGCGATCTTGTGCAGGTGTTGTTTTCTCTTTGGCGGCCTTAGCTGGAATTTCTGGTGACGGTACTACTTGTCTGGAATTGATTTTACTACTTGGATGCTACTTTCGGAGGTACTTGTAACCATCGAGCCACTTCTGCTTGAGACTGACCAGTTTCAAGCCTGCCATCGGTTCTCCATCTCAAGAAATCATCTAAACGATTATGCATTTTTACTGCAAATAGGCTAACTCATTTATTTTAATGCAATATTCACAAAACTGTAGGCAAAAATCTCAGATGCTTAAACGGTCTAATTCCAGTCGTTTTGCAAAATCTAATGCTAAACAACTTCTCTTTCTAAAACAAAGTTTGAAATTGTGTTACCCGTTTTTCAAAATATATAAAATGCAAATTCTAGCAATTTTACTGATAGCAATTTTGAATTATTTAAAAAAAGAAATTTGTGATCTTAATTTAGGACATGAGTGTATCTTATTAATTAAATAAATGAACAAAAATCTCCCAGTCAATAGTTAAAAACGTTTTGTACTGTGCTGTGGCTGTTGTGTTAAAAGTGGAGATGATTAAGATAGATTTCTTGAATAACAAATTTTTCATTTTCACCACTAAACGTGAAATGACTTTTATTTTCAGCACTGACTTTTTTAAGTTTTCATCAATAAAGTTGCCGCACTTTGCGATGCTAAAATATGTTTTTATTTCTACGCTAACAGAGAGGATTGGATTACCCTTTGGTAATGCTGCAAATTTAAAGTTCTGCTTGAAAGCTGATAGTTTCTTACATTTGTGCACTTGAGGGTTGCACAACACGTAGGCGGGGACCATGAGGACTTAACATATTTCCGTCTTTAAATGTAATATTTCAACCCATTATTATATTTCTAAATTACCGCAGTAACAATTTTGTCACAAATTATAAAATATGAAGGGGATAAAAATATAGATTCAGATTAACATAAATAGACATGGAGTATTTATACTAGATACAAAATGATAACTCATATTTTATGTAAATATTATTTACGTAATTATATACGAATTAATTTGATTAATTCATTGGTAATGAGAGCAATTTGTTAGTTCGTGTTTTAAAAAATACCATTCGAAATTCTTGACTAGTGCCACTCTTACATAACTATGTGAATCTTAAAACTTTATGAGTTCTATACGTTGTCCATTTATGTGGATGTAGATCTATATCCTTGAATGGAATATTCAAGGATATAGATATCATTTAGGAATATATCATAAGGAATATATAGAAGGAATATATCATTTACATTTACATTATTTTTCGTAAATTGTTTTTTTTTCTTGTATGTAAATAATTTAACTAATCACATTTCCAGTTTCTCCAAATCAGTTGCAATAATTTTGTTATATTTTTGCTATCTTGACAAATTATTATCTTTTTCAATAAATTGTAGATCTGCAATCAAAGTTATTGGATGGCTAAATAAGAAATAGCTTAGAGTTAAGGTAATTCATGTAGATCTGTAGATAAGGGTAAAATATTTCTACTTTTTAATATCCCATTTCAGTTGTTAGTGTTAGAAATTTCTTAAATGTGAGTTTTATCGAATCTATAACTCATCTTAAAAGATACTTAAGAGATCTGATGCCTGATTTGTAATGATGTGAAAAGTTGTCAGGTGTTAGCATTTAATAATTCTATTTAAGAGTCTAATGCCCTTTCAATGCATCTTAAGCAAATATATTTTATTAAATTTGTTTATACTCGTTTTAATATCCACAAAATAAATTGAATACATCGAAAATATCATACGGAAAATATTCATTCTCATTTTTCACAAAGAAATTATTTTTCGAGTACTACTTTTCTGCTTTTCTTAACTTACAAGATGTGAACACACAAAATGAAATATTTTTTTTAAAAATGTAGTATTCACCAAGATAGTATTTGATAATCTATTAATATTCATCTTGCTAAAACTTAAGATTAACTGCCTTGATTGTGGAATATTATTCACGAAGATTCCCCCTTTCTCTCTCTTTAAAGCACAAAGTGAACATGGGTGCTGGCGCTATGCGACTTAAATCGCACTATGACAGCCGAATGAATAAGATTCTCACAAAATGATAAAGACTTTTTTTTAAAACCAGGGATGGGGCCGTTAACAATACACCAAAATTAAGGTACTACCAAAAGAGCCGAGCCCCGGCAATTTCTGATCATCGTATTCGAGGTGGCCCTTTCGAAGGGGGGGGGGATATGGAATGTTAAAGAAAGAATTGCCTCAAGTTTGTTTATAAAGAACATATTTAAAGAAGTTAGTGCCATATTATCAACCAAGATATGATACTAATAGGCACAATTTATGCGATTTATTTGTTCTCCTTTTTAATTAAAAGAAAAAGAATGAATAGCTTAATGTTTCTCATGAAATCATCATGTATAAAATACAATTTTATTATTACAAGAAAGTGGTAAAAATGTAAGAAAGAAAAATAATGTAAGAAAGCTTAACAGTTCACCGCATTACTTTTTTTTCTTATCGCATCTGCAATTATAGCAACAATGACTTATACAAATGAAATACAGTGTAATCAAGGTGTACCATCAGCTCTTGCAGTTAAGAAGTGAGGTGATAGTTCATGACACGCGAAATAATATTTTTCTTAAAATATAGTGTCGCTACCCAAAAGAAATTTTACTTGTCTTTACTGAACATTTAGCAGAGAAAAAATAAATAAAAGAGACTGAATTAATAAATGCATTAGTGTAAAATATCATTATATGCATACGAAAATACTTAGAGGAATTGCCCTAAGAGGAAAGCATTAGGGGAGACCTGTGTACCTAGGGCCACTTTTTGTAATGTACAATTATTGAGTTCCTGACCTGTTTAAAATTATGAAATCGATATGCTCACATAATTATACTAATTACCTTCTATTGGAATTATTATAAATACTTAAAATAATGCATTCTAATAAAAGGTATTTTTTAAGAAACTCCACAAAGAGTCATAGATTCAAGAGTCATACCATGGGCTAGTAACCGATATAAATAGGGCCGTTCTCATAAAACAGTAATATAAGGTACTAATTTATTTATCATATTATAACTATTTAATTTGCACTGTACTAAATTATTAGTGGATTACAAGTATTTTTATAGGTTATTCAACGTTATAATTTGAAAAATCCATTCCAAACGTCAGCTGTATATATTGTCCTTTTGAAGCACCTATAGATTTTTTGAGCAATTTAAACAAAATATTTTCGTTCTGTATTTCATAAATATATTTATAATACAAACCTCTTTGAATGTGCACTGTTTTTAGATATTCAACATATATTTTTTCATTTGTTAAACAAAAATCTTCATTTTCAGTAGTATCACTTATAACAGCTACTGTAGAACTTGAATCTTCTGTGAAATCAGAAGAATTTACGACATCTGATAGTTCTTCAGATTCCTCTGTCTGAAACACAAGTTTTTCAGGAATTTTCATTTTCTTTTGGTCATTCTAATTGTGAGTTTTTCTTCAATTTCTTTCTGTTCTGGAGTATCTGTCAGGAATATATATCTGTCTGGTTTTCGACAGCTTCTGCAACGAGGCAGTGCCAATATACTGAACTAGATCATTCTCTTTGTCTTTAGGGACTACCGCTCCATCGGTGAAAATAACAGTTAAATTCCATATTTTCGGAATCTGACTTCCAACAAAAGTCAATGCAGTATTATTCTGTTTATTCCAAACTGTGTGCTGTAGCCCCAAACTGGAATTTGATTTTTTCAAAACTGCTCCTGCAGTCGCATTTGCATTATCTGCATTAGAATTTGAACTCTTTATTCCATCAGGATTTCTAGAGGTCTAAATATATAATTATGAATATGTAATTAAAGAGTAATACTGATAAATTATGAAATCGCGGCACAAAAGTAGGATAGAGGTTGAAAATTTGATTAAAATGTTGAAACCTTATTTAAAATTATATATTTGCTTTTAAAAATTTATAAAAAAGACCTTTTTAATACATCCTCACATTTACTTAAACAAATTAATAATGTGCAATAATATTAGTAGCAAACTTACTTTTTAGGAGTAACGCACATTAAAGTTTCCTTAAGATAGACACCCTTTCCATTAAAAAAACATTCAGCAACAAAAAAAATTGATTATTTCAAAATGGTTTAGGTAATTGAGGCTTTTACTCTATTTATTATGAAAAAACTTTCAAAAAATAACAACATAAAGAATGTAATTGTTATTGTACTTAATTCCATAATCCTTGGTACGAGGAAACTATGTGGGGCTAGGTACAAGATTATGTTATTTCATACAAAATGCGTTCTTCTGGAAAGCAAAAAAAGAGAAAGGTCTTATTTAACATTTCAATTAATACTTACTATTACAAATAAACTTATGCACTAGAATTCTAAGAAAAGTACTTTATTTACCGTTGTTTGATATGCAGTTGTAGATTTTATTTCAGACTATCTAAAAAAGTTTTTCATTTATAACTTGCCACAGCTTTCTCTCACAAGATTTCAAAATGGGTGGCAAAGTACTATCAGTGTTGCCAATCATGCAACTCAGTGATAAAACTAAATATTAATCAATTAACGAATGATGGCTGTAGGTACGTAATAGCCCTAAGTACACAGGTTCTCCCTAATGTTTTAATGAATGAACATACTAAAAGCTGTACTACCTGCATACTAAATCATTCGTATTCATTCATTTGTATTCAGTCATTCGCATTCATTCATGTTTACAAAGAAATTCTAAACAATATAAAATAAAGACAGGTAATTTAGAATAATTACATTGTGTCGAAAATAATCCTTAAAATATTTATTAGCTTTTTTTATTGCAGTCTGAGCTGACTACAATTGAACAATAACTAAAGTAACATAATAATATTTTAGAATAATTATGATATTTTAAATGTATTATTTAACGCAAATTATTCCTAACGAAAACTCAAGTACTGAAATTAATACGAATTTAAGAGGATCACGATAAAGTGTTATAAAAATTTCATTCGATTCATAATTTCATTTTACTTTTTTTTTGTGTGTGAATATTTTTGTGTCATTTAAAAAGTAAAAATAGTATCTAATTTTTTCCAAAACATTTTGTGCTGAGAATATTTATAGAACTGTGCGCACATTATATGATAGGATATATCAATATGACTATCAATACATTTTCATGAATTCCAGTTACATTATTAATATGCATAGCACCGATGACTTTCGTTACTAATTCCTGCGCGATTGCATATAAGTTCAGATATTGGGCATACTTAAATCTTTGATTTCTTGCTTTTTTTAATTTATTAAGAGACCTCGGCCCCTGATTGTTTTCCATCTTTCATTATTTCCCAAATTTTGACAGAATTATAGTAATTAAAAACCAATTATAAAAATCTTGTGGATATAAGATTCTCTATCAGATATTTTCTGTGGCGAAATTAAAGAGTAAAACGCAACTGGTCAAGGAGCTTTTGGAGAAAAATGATTGTATTGTTTGACTTTGTTGCAATCTTTCCATATTACTTGGACTCCGGGATATACACAACTTTTCGGCAATACCTCGCTTCTGACGCAATATTTTATGAAAACATTTTCTAAAACTTTACTACTTAAGCGTATGGTTTGGCTTTTATTTCTCTATATTCTGTTTTTAGTGGTAACTATTTTCTTTTTTATTTACATGCATTTATTTGTAAAGAATACGCATGTCATGTTCATCAAAAGTTCATGTCTAAAGTCATAATTAGGCATTTTACCCCCTTTTCGAAAGAAACTCTTTAAGAGTTAATCACATACTCATGATGTCGAACTGGACTGGTACTCCCCAAATGAAATAAAACCATTGTTTTCATTTTACTAAGTTTAATTTTGTTGGTATGAAATTAAGACAATAATGAACATATTTACAAGTAGGAATTGCAATATTGGACCAAAAGTTCAATATCGGTATTCGGTATTTTTTTAGATCTTAATACCGGGATACCGGTATTAATACCGGTAGTAGAAATTTTAGAAAAAGAAAGAAAACACAGGTATTTCTTTGTTTTATTTGCCAGTTTTATTAGAGAGTGTAAATATCACAAAAAATAATTTGTAACTTATAAATTATAACAGTATATAAAGAATCACAAATAAATAAAGGAACATCTTATTTATTTAAATCACAAAAAAGTAAAGAAACATCTTATTTATTTAAATCACAAAAAAGTAAAGGAACATCTTATTTATTTAAATCACAAAAAAGTGTAAATATCATTGTTCAGTTTGAGGTACTATTACAACTTTTTGAAATGTGATCTTAAAAAATATAATGCATCAATTGTACTTTCATTAAGCCTGGTCAATTGTATCAATTGTACTTTCATTAGAACTATCAATTGTACTTTCATTAAACCTATCAATTGTACTTTCATTAAACGTAAATTTGTGCAAAAATTACCAGCTGTCGAAAACGCTCTTTTGGCATCTACGCTAGTTGGTGGTACTATTAGCAATGCGCGATATACCTTTCCCAAGTATTTACTTCTAAATCCCTCATCTTCAAATAAATCGATTTCTCGTCGGATGGTTTTGGATATAGCTGATATCTGTATTGTATTTTGATTTGTTGAATTTTTTTATGTATCGCTAATTCTAATTTTTGTTCAAGAGACAATTCCTTTTGACTAACGACATTAGTGTCATCATAATCTTCGATAACTATACCGAATTCTTCTGAATGCAAATAGGTTTGTGAGTAAAAAATAAAAAAATAAATACTATAAATTTGATCGGATTTGAATTGGCTAGTCTATTTTTTTCTTATAACTTTTCATTTTTAAAATCATTATAATTATATAAATACCGTAAGATATTTTCTATTTCGGTATTCCTTTCTTCTGTGCGATTTTTCAATGTAATATATAATTCTTCAGATAGTGATGTGTGTTGTTCTTTCAGTGACTGCAACATGAAATTTGTTGTTGCATTAGCTGTTAATAAATTAGAATCTCTCCAACGTAATGCCTCAAGAGCCAGTTTTATTGGAAGTAGAGCTGATATAGTTCTGGATATTAAGTCTAATTCACTATCTGAAAAATTAATTTGCAGGTTTAAGTCGATTATTGCTTTTTGGATTAGATTTCTCAGTTTCAAAAATCGTTCCATCATTAGGAGTAGACTGTTCCAACGTGTTTTAGAATCTAATATTAACATATATTCTGTTTTATTTTCAGTTAGTATATATTTTTGTAATATGGCATTTTTTGTAAGGGAACGTTTAAATATCTGAAAATTTTTTCGACTTTATAAATTATAGGAAGCAATTTTTGATGGGTTAGTATTTCATCCTCATTAGCAATATCTTCTTCAACAATTAGATTGTCCTTATCTTCATTGTCAATATCACTCTCACTCTCACTCTCTTCAAAGTCGGAATCCGAAGCTTCTATATCCACGGTATTTGGATTCTTCTGTTCTTCATTTTTTAGGTATAATACATCTATTACTCCTAATTGAATTCCATGAGCATAGAACAATTGCTGATTTGCCCCAATCAACTTAATCAACTTAAAGTATGATATGCAAATGCAATGTGAATAACAAACTCACCAATTAAAAAATATCGAAATATTACGCACTTTCTTCACAACTACAACCTTGTTTTCACAGATACGAATATCAGACTACGTATCCTGAGCGTGTGCAGTATCGCTCGGAGCTGTAATAGGATAGTTTTGACCCTCATCCTTGGATGATTCACATAGTTTATCACTTCTCTTGATTGTACGATGCAACTTTGTATTCACAGTCTAATTAATTTCGTCCGTTTGGGTGACATAAAAACAAAAACGTATACTATTTTGCTATGCTGGCGATCCCTGAACATATAGTGGAGACATTTAAAAAAATTTCTAGTAAATATCGAAAAAACGGTATTTAAACTTGTGAATACCGGTATTACAAAATTGTACAAATGGCTCAAAATACCGGTATTCGGTATCCCGGTATTGCAATCCCTATTTACAGGACTTCACGACTAGAAATTTTTACATTTAGATCACATCTAGTTTTCACATTACTTGCATATGTGTGTTTTCATATTTAAGTCGTTTCCGGAATTTTGTTTGTTATTCTGTACTGAATGACTTCTTAAATTTAGATAAAATACCTATGGAATTTGGGATAAACAAAAATCACTAAATTTTTTGAATTATCTACATATCTAAATTGCACAAGAAGTTTATGCGAATTGGTTCTATTTTATTACGTCAGTCAATAACTTGAATATACTGATTAGCTGCTGTATTTCAAAAAAACAAAGGAACTCTTTATTTATTACAATTTAGAAAAAATAAAGGTAATCCAAAATAGAAGAATACAAAATGAATCCAGGAATTGAAAACATTCAGAAATATAGACTTCTCATAGTACAAAAGTTAGTATTTTGAATCTATAAAAGAACCAATGAGAATAGATACAATAGTATCAACAAACCTGAAAAAATAAATACAAAAGCGTTGGAGTATTCTTAATTAACCACAATAACTATTTCAATCATTTTTGAGTTTTAAGAATTCAACCGGCCTGTACCAGTCAAAAGAAAGTTTTCTATCGATAACATCTTCAAATATCGGTGGTTCACTGTTAGGAATCGATATAGTTTTGCGAGAGACACACACACACAATTTATTTTGAAATTTTTATCACATTTTTAAGACAAAAATGCTCTATTCTTCTTTCTCCTTTGAAAAAAGAAAAAGAAATAAAATTTTCAAGCATTCTAGTTTTCTAAGTTGAAATTATGTTTGAAACTTGGAAAGGAAGAATAAATAATAATGAAAAAATAAAAGTGCAGAATGTGTTAAAGAAGCGAAGTCAACTAAAATATATATAGGAACATTTGTTCCGTTTGAGATTTTGGGAATTATTGGGTTAAATGCTTTTCTTCTAAGGAGTTGAATCAATCTCCATGGCATAATATCTAAGAAACAGAAAAATAGAATGCTGAAGTGAAACTATGCATTGAATAAAATAAAGAATATACTTATTATAAGAGAATGCAAGTTTTGAGTCATTTACTTTAAAATTATTTAAATAAATCTCGCTTAATCAAAAGAAGCTGACAAGGTCAATTTTTCAAAAATGAGAATAACCTTTTCTTTCATTTACAGACCAATGTTTCAGAAAAACTGCTTTCCTATACATATATTTCTTTTATGTTCTGCATCTAGACTTAATTATTTTTCATTAAAATGTGAAAAGAAAGAAAAAGGTTATGAATTTATACTCTGGCTATGGTTTTAACCAGTATTATTTAGCAATTGATGAATTAATTTATGTCTTAACAATGAATTGATCATTGAAATTGAGCTCGTTTTCCTTTGATTTTCCTCCAAGAGAAACACAAATGCGAGCAATTTTTCCTTGAAAGTGCAGCAAAAAGGCAATATAATCCCATATATATCAGCTAGACCAGACTTTTATTTCAGGTTCTATCTTGGCGTTCTTGGCGGCTTTGACAAACTGATGATATCTGACTTACTTTTTATGATAGGTATAAGATTCATGGACTTGGCGAGATCCGCTATATCACGAAGTAATAGAGATACTACCTGCAATTATTTTTGATTTCACATCTTTGCTTTATGAATGAGCGGCGAATTTACTCAAATAACTGCTCATGCTTGAATAACATAAAATAATTAAAGTCACATTTAAAACGTACCGCTTTAAACACCTTAGTGTCAGTACACACGCTTTGTTGAGAAAACTAGCATGATAAATTGACATTTTACCGTTTTGTACCTGCATCTGCCACGCATTATACGCAAACAAATTTGTGTCCAAGCACAAATATCTCCTTGATAATTTTTGATATGCGATTCATCCATATTGAGAAGGATTTGATGAATCGATTCAAAGAAGTCGTATTCTTATCTGTCTCTTATTTATCTCCTGCCGAATTGAAATGATATTCGTTTAAAGATACCAGCCATAAGCTTATCCTTTAGATTCGATTGCTAATCTTCTGTTGACTAGGCATGATTAGTCGAGAAAACCTTTGTACACACAGAAACTTTCACAATCACGGTGGCTGATGAAGCATTATCATTCTTCCTTTAAGACCCCATTGTGAACTTTGAAGTCAACCAAATAGTTCGTTGTGACAGTCAAATACTTTTGTGGTAAGTAGTTCTCCGTTTGAATTTAAATGTTTTATTTTATTATTGCCATTGATGCTTTGAAAAGTAAGTACTCGAATAAGACATTATCAATCGCACAGCTGAAAGATTTTAAATGTGCAGTTTTGAATCAAGTTTTTATATGTGCGTATTTTTAATGTTTTAGATTTTAACCGAAAGAATTTAAGCACGGAATTTTCAATCAAATTTGTGTGTATGTGTATTTTTTATCTTTTAGATGTACTTACTTAGCCTTAGATAAGTAGACATATGATCAATAGTGAAATGCTTTCCTATGGTGTAGTAAGATACAATAAAATGTGAACATAGTTTTCTTATTGAGTATTTCTCTTATACTGGAATTCAGTGGGCAACTAGAAAAATTGCTCATAATTTGTTGAAACAGTATCATTAAATTATAAAATAATTAAATTTTGAATATATGTTTAAAAGTTGACTTTTTATGGTAAAAAGTTCCATTAAAATAAATTAAACGGTTTATGGTAAAATGTACGTTTAAAAGTAGATTTTTATGGTAAAAAATTTCATTTAGTCATGAAACAGAGAGGACTGGATTTACCATAGTTAAATAATTTAGAATTATTTTGAAAAGATAAAATATTTTTAAGCTGATTCTTTTATATTTTAATACCCAGAACAACTGACGCTAGAAGACTTGGCATTAACTTAACATTCGTTACAAGTGTCTAATAAGAATGATTTTTAGTACAAATATTGAAGACATGTTTGAACGGATGGCAATAATATAGATTTAGAATTTTAATAGATATAGTATAGATAATATAATAGGCAATGATATAGATTTGAATTTTTGTCATTTTAATCAACCATTTTAAATTTATATCACGAGATCCTAATGATTTTTAGAATATAAAGAGAACTATTTTATTATATATAACTAAATAATATTTTATAGAGAATTGAAGCTGGTTATGATAAAAAATTGACATAAAGTATTGAAAAATATTTGTTGAATACAAGTGATATTTTGTTACTTACTCACACAATGTGGGCGAAGAATTTGAAAATGGATACATTAAATTATTTCATTACAATGATTTCTGAGTTTCTAGTGAATCTGTATGGTCATTTATGTGACGCATGAAGTTATGGCTAAAGAAACATATCATATTTGTAAACTATTTTGAAAAAACATATATAATAAAACAATACTAAGTCGTTTATAGTAAACCATTTATCTGCAAAAAAGCAATTTCTTCAAGATTATAGAGATAGTAACTTGCTAGAATCTGATAGTATTATATATTAATGGTTGTAACCAAGATGAATTATCAAATTCTCTAGTTTAGAAAATTTACATCCATAAATCATCTTGTTCTTGATTGACATTCAATATGTAATTAGTCATAAGTAGCTTATGGTCATTTATAATTTGTCTATATCAAGCTTTTAAAAAATTATACCTTTCATGGGTGTTTAATATTTTAAAATGTTTGACTCTGTTTTGCTTATGAAGGCCTATTTCAGCTAGGATATTTTTGCATTCTTTTTTTTATTTATTCCGGTGCAAGTAACAGTCCATAGATTAACAGTTCATTGCATAAAAAAATTAGTAAATTAGGAATTTGCTTATTTGTATGTGCATATTTATATGCATATGTAGAAACCTACACATTTATCTTTGTGATAGATTTTCAGATGTATAAACACCCACTATATCTAACATATAACACAAGTTTTTAGTCAAATTATTAAAGAAAAATGTAATCATAAATTGATAATTAATGCTATTATTCAATCATATATGCATTGCACATTAAATAAAGTGCTCATGTGCACAGTAGTAAAAAAAATCATTTAAAAAACGATGGCATATTGAATAAGATTGCTTGTAATAATATTATAGGTTGTAAATAATTTTTCATTCAGTTTTAGTTGAAGCAGTTGTAAAAATATCAATTTTTATATTCCAGCAAATATAGACATATGTCGATACAATACATAATTATATTTTAATTACTTTTGTACTCAAATTCCATATCAATTATTTCCGTAACAAGCTACGGATATGCTTTCCTGAAAACTGAGAATTTTTTTCCCCTTCATATCCTAAGAAGACGCATTTTTAATAATCTATGTAAAATAGATAATTGAAAAAAGAAATTAAGAATGCGGATTGAAAAAATAGATGCACTTTTTTATATTTTCTTTAGACCAGTGTATTCTCTTTTGTTTTCCTATGTGTATGTATACGAATTTTGGACCACGAGAGTTTTTTTTTGAATGAAAGAGATCACTTATGCTAAAAAAATTAATGCATATAATAAGAACATATTTTTAAAATTAAGTTTTATCATTGCATTAAAAATTTTATTTTTGCTTTTTAGTCATTTATTTATTTATTATTATTTTATTATGAAAATTTGAATCAATTATTCCTTAAAATTACTCCTAAGTGGCTACACTGTTTGGTAATCAAAATTAAATTAAACTAATTAACCGATAACAAATTTCTTAAAACTGTGGTAGTATGTAGATTATTATGATCTGTGCAGGAAGCAACAGGACGAATGTTGTTGGAAACATTTCTTTAATAATCACATTCACACACTTAAAACAAACCCAAAGACAAGACATTCACGCGCGCGGCTCACAGTTCGGCATCACATCTCCTTCTCATTACAATCGCAATGCATTATGGGATGACATATGGGATGGCCTAATCAGGCATCGCCATCTAGTATCCAAAAGAGAAGATAAGAGTAATGCAACTGCTACAAAACAATATTTTCTGAATAATAAATGATATATTATCTATTTGAAAACTTAGATATACAAAATGCCCAAACTCTAGATTATCCAGAAATGAGTGAAAAATTGATGAAAAAATTCCATATTTACAAACATGAAATTCGTTAAGTAAAATAAAAACATATGTAAAAACAGTGTAACGAAATATTATAGGAGAAACGCTTTCACTATACTTCCTTCGTTTACATTCTTCTAAATTTCAGAGGAGAATAATCAAGAAAAATTCGATTCACTAAGAATTAGCTGAATAATTATCTTTAAAATTTATTTTTTTATTATCTATGCTTTATTTTCTTATTCGTTTCTCAGTAATCACATTTTACTTATAAAAACAATCAAAATTGGAAAAAAGTTTCATAGCCTTTCTTCTTATAGTTTTCCTTTACTTCCATATAAATGGTGACTTGACATGTAAATACATTTTAACAGTCCTCTTAAATTTGAGCCGTATACTATTCATCTCTGGAGAGAGTTTCGATTTGATCATAGTAATTGTAATAATAGCGTAATATAAAAATTGTATAGCTTAATAATAGATTAGCATGAAAAGAATAGTAATCAGCTACAAGATTATGCTATAACATTTAAATTAGATATCGTTATTAACTGTTCATTTAATACTACTAACAATAACCCTCATGTTAGTACGCAAGTCTAATAAATAATAAATCATTCCCGGATTTTCCCTGAAATGACCTGAAAAAAATTTCCAAAAATTTATTTCGTAATATTAAAAAAAAAAAAAAAAAAAAAAAACCGTTAAATTTACTGCAAGGAGATAATTTATTAAAGAAAAGTGTCGTGGTAATATGCTGTGACATTGTTCTTATGACGTGGTAACATTAGGATCACTATATTTAGACGGATTTTGCAGATTATTTGATTATCTAAATACTAACGAAATGCTTTGGAAATCTATTAAAGAGGTAAGTTTGAAAGCTTTAAAGAAAAATCTTATTGCGGAAAAAAAACACACACACGTTTTAATTGAAATTATAATTGTGCGCAAAAAGTGTAAAAGGCGTACTTAGACTCTCACACAATCATGGAATTACATGTGCTGTTATTGATGCTAAATTAATAGACAGAAATTAATGCATAGAAATATAATTTATTCTCAGGTTGCTCAATATCGGCTTCATCTAAAACTCAATCGCCCTCCCCCTTTTCCAGTTTGATATTTTTCCATTAACATTTTATTGTTCAGAAATGATATACTGATAAAATGATAAATAATGATTACGTATATGTAATGCAAAGACAGTAACATGTCAACTAATATTTTTGTGTAGGTCAGATATTTATTGAAATTATTCAGGGGTGCTATTAAAAGTAAATTTAATGGAAAAACTATTTTTGCAGCTTGCTTTTGAAATATAAATAGAAACAAATATTGAAGAAATACTTTCAAAGTGTTTATTTCGAAGTATTTGCGAGTTTTCTGAAAGCTAATTTAAGTTTGATAATACCAATGATGTGCCTTCCCAAATATCAACGTATAAATGATATGAAATTTAAAATATTGAATTTTTAAACAAATTTATGCGTCATCTGTCCTTAGTCTTGTTGCATCTGTGCTAGAAGTTTCATGGTATTATTCTACTTGTTTCTTTCTTCAGGATAAAGAATATTCCTGAGTATATCTATTCATAAGATAAAGATTTTCAATGATATAAAGGTCAAGTAGATCAAATAAAGATCTAAACCATTCCAGAATAGGAAAACGTTTATCGGTACTCAAAATATTTAATCCCTTAATCATTTATTTTTCCAAAAACGGCTTAAAAACTTGTGAATATATATATATATATATATATATATATATATATATATATAATTCTACCTTTTTATTTAATTATTTCTAATACGTGCTCTAAAAAATTACTAATTCTGTTATTCTCACACTACAAACGAAGTGATTAAAATCTCCAATACCCAGGCATTCTTCCCAAAGATATATATTTCCTTTCCTAAGTTGACACGTGTGTAAAATCCCTATGAGAATTTCTTAGTAAAAGCACTAAAGGAAAAATTTATCACACTTTTTCTCTTGTGTTTTTATGTAAATAGAACTCGTTTCATCGATCCTGCTTATGTAAAACGATGCCCTCCAGTGGAAATTGGATTTTTCAAATTTGTCTTCTTTTTGACTGCTCATCTGCAAAATTATGTTATATACCAAGGTAAATGAAAAAGCAATGAAAAATATTTGAAATGATAAATGAAGAAATTAAAAGAAAATATATATTACAGAGGAAAAAGAACATTAGGAAAACATATCAGTTTTGATTTACCTTGGTATACTACGCACTTTTCTTTTGGGTGATCTCAGTGTAACCCTAAACCATTCCAATGATAGTTGCTTATCCATATTGAAACTTTTTCCCATACCATTCAATGTTTGGGAAATACGGAACCATGTTGGTGGACTAAGCGAAGCCCTGCTTTTAAATTTAAATTATTGTATTTTACATTTGCTTCAAATACTAATAACAAGAGTAAGACAATCTGCAATTATAATTCACTGACTTTTTTGAATTATCCATCTATACTTATAAATAAAGCTCAATGTGTGTGTGTTGGAGCTCTACAGGCCAGATCATTTGACCTACAGCTACCAAATTTGGTACATGCATACCTTAGAGGTCGGGAATGTGCAGCTGGGGTTCCTTTTTTGAATTTTTTAATTAGAATTTTAATTATTAATTAAAAACTAACTTTCCCGCCAAAAAAAATCTTCTATTTTCCCTACCGCCAAATGAGTAAGGCTTCAGTTTTTTTCCCCAACAGTAATGAGGCTAGGGTTAACATTTTTCGGCCGATTATTTCAAACCGGTTTTCTACCGATTATTTTAAACGATTCATTTTATTTTCTTAGTGTTGGATGCATTTAAAATTAAATATTGTTAATGAATCGATCTGTTCATGATGAATCTGAGAAAATTTTGTTGAGAAATTCTTGAGATATTACATAAATTAAGAAAAATATTCTTTAGTGCCCATAAAGTTTAAACGCTCAGTGACTCTGTTATCAGTAATCATGTTATAAAAAATTCTTTGTTTCAGTAAAAAATATTATTATATTAATTGCAGATTAATTCTTTCCACTTTAATTTAAAGCATAAATTCTACAGGAGCTAACAGAAAATTAGTGAGATACATATTACGTTATGAATGAAGGCTTTTATAATATTATGAATGAATTATGACTATCAAAATTTGAAGTTTTAAAATATTTTGATGAAAAATCTATTAAAGTAGGAATTGCGTAAAATATTTAATTATTAAAATTTAAACCAACATTAAGATTGGTGAATCAGCTGGTCGTCAAAGGCGGCTAGTTATTAATAATGGGCGCAATGTTAAACAGACACTGAAATTATCCAACAAAAGAGGCTGTTTGAACGTAACGTTGGAAGGGTATTAGAATCGAGTGATAATTAAAATGTTTTTTTTTATTTGTTGTTTTAAGCAGACATTGGAACTGTTCCAACAAAAGAGACTATTTGAATGGAACTTAGAAAGGGTATGTTGAATTGAGGGATAGTTTATTTATTTTAATTATTATTTTTTGACTTGAAACAAAGTTCCAGCTTTTTTTAAATAATTTTTAAAAACATTTAATGATTTCTTTTTAAAGAAATAGGAAACAAGTATCACAAAGATTTCTATCGCTTTGCTGTGAAAAAAATAGCTAATACGATGACGAAAATGAAACTGAAAAATCTGTAACTACGTAAGCATTCTTAAGCAAATATGCGAACATATCTTTTGTAAATGCAAAAGCAAAAGTTTTTTTTTTCTTAACTTTAGTAAAACATTATGTGAAGTATTGAATCAAAACTGTTTAATGAATATAAAATACAAATCTGTCAGCTAATTTTATAACCATTTCGATTACAGTGTTTTATCACATTATGAAAAATTGTAAAATTTCATTCCCACTGGAAAATTGTTTCGGTATGAATTAAAAATATTTTTGCTGCATATGCTGCAGTAATTAGCTACAAGTACTTTTTTCAAGTATGATGTAGTAATTTTCTTTTGTACATCCATTGCACTAGAGTGCTATATTCTTGCTGCACAGCGATTGTCTGGTAAATATAGATGAATGTTTATAGAGCAATTGCACTATTTTCAAGACCAATTTTCATGCATGGGGTAAAATGAGACAATTGATTATTCCACTTATATTTAATTTTTCCAATTTTTGTATGCTTTAAAGCCAATTTCGGTGAACTATATTTATTAAAGGCAACATCTTTATCTTTTAAATACTAACATTTTTGTTGAGTCTTCAATATAGAATATGATTAACAGTGAGACGAATCAACAAAAATGTCAAGAAAGTGATAGGCTAAATTTTTTTTTACCATGATGGCGCCTTCGATATATTAAAAAACCATAGCAATGCCAAATGAGATTACATAAATCATTTACGGCTTTTTTCCACATAAAAGCTTTATTTGTAAAAGTCACAAAAAAAGAGACATTTCTCTTAATTGGAAATGTAAAATGAAACTCATTGAGAAGAACAGTACATACAAAAAAGTAACAATTGGTAAATTTAATCATGTTTCATAAAACAATATAATTATTAACATAAATTAAAATTTATTAAAAGTTTTATGTGCTTATAACGAAGGAATTTTATTCGATGCATATATTAAGCCTATGACGAAAAATGTTAAATGGATATAATTACAGAAGTTAATTAGATTTATTAGGCATATTCTGCTTCTATTGTTTTAGGAAACTGTTGTATAGACACTGGATATATGTATTTGATTTCTTATTGATTATATTAAACATACGGGGATGATGAAATCAATGAAAGAACGTTATTACAGAAAACGCACAAATTACAGATTCAACTTCACAGTATTCTCACAACATAGAAATGTTTAATATCGATAATGAAAGCAAAATTTAAAAAATCTTTTGATTCATTCTTGAAAATAATTATCATTTATTGTTAACTGAATATTCTGTAATAACTTTTATATAAATCCCTATATGATTATGTCATCATTGTTTACAAATCGTAGTGTTAATAATGCAGAGTAAAACTTATCAGCTTTACAATGAAGCATTAAATATCAATTTTGCAATATCATTTTTCTGTTTCGAAACGATATGTTAAACGAGTAAAATCAATCTGAATTTCAGTCGCAAGTGCTTTCGTATTAAAAATGGAAACAAAACAAATAATCTTATCATATGAAATGAAATACAGAAAATTGCTAAATCATGCTGTTGTATACTAATCTTGACATCAAATTACAGAGTAAGCTAATCTAAATAGATAATGCTTCCCGGAACTATGCATACAAGCTTAAACAATAGGTAGCTACGACTCGCAAAGGCGGATTCACAATGCTTGCCCCATAAAATATCTTCCTTGTTTTAGGGGTATCAGAGAAGGGAACCTTTAACTAGCATTTGCGCTAATCTCTCAAACCATAATATTAACCATCATCGTTCCAGACCCTAATATTCATCAAACCATAATATTAACCAGATCGTTCGTGTGTACGCAATTCATAATATTAACTTCTTTCACTCAAGGAGTCGATAATTCAGCTAATTTTATTTTAACATGCTGGCACTCCTGTTGTCCTTTAGGTTGAGCAGATTAAGCATATATTGGAGTTCAAATTTAAGAGAATTGTTTTCCTTATGGCCAATTATCTTCAGAAGTACTGGACAGATTTTAGTGAAATTAGATATGAGTATAGGTTAATGTGATGGAAATGAAATGCCTTACAATTGTTAAGGTCCTCACGCATGATGGTGTGTACAGATCATTAGCTCAAAAAATGTAAAACTTACATTAAAAGATGGAAGAAAAAACTGTGTTGTTCCCTCTTACGGTTATACATCTTTTGCAATATTAATTCTATGCTGGAAACCGACAGTTTAGGAATCCTTCTGGCAGTCAGTCCGATCCCTTAAACAATGGTTTCTCAACTCCTGGATGTCTCTGGGAGGAAGCAGAGAAGTCGCAATCAGTGGTCTTCTCAAGAGCTCTCTAAAAACATATCCATGGGGTAAGATTTAGAGATCTTATATAGACCGAATTTCTCCAAATATTCTCACTTTTCAGAGATTCGTTGGTCAGATGAACTTTATATGGATGATCATTGTCATTCTTAAAACTGAACCAGGGTTAATTGCACCATTGAAAATGCAAACAGAGGGCTCCAACATCTCATCCTTGTATGTAATAATCGTCATAAAACTTCTGTTAAGACATGCAAATCTGTATACCCGTTCCATGGAATGTCTGCACAAACCGTCAAATCTCCGCAGCCATAAGTTTTTTCTCAGTTGTTGACTCATAGATAGTGAGTTTCTGAATATCTTTATATGAATGTACGTGAATCGAGGTTTATGCTGATACCTACCGGCCACCCTCACCTCTCCTTTCAATTGGAAGCTTCCTGTTGGATGAACTTTCACACGTTCTGCTACTCACCTTTTCTGACGAAAGTCAGGGCTTCATGAATAATAAAAATAATTCAATTGGAGGTTTGTCTTATTTAATGGCGTACAATATTAATTATCTCTCGTTTGGGTTAGGCTGAATATGGACTCATCAGTGAACAGAAGGGTCTTGAATCGTTCCCAATTCCAATATAGATTACAAAATCTTTCTTCCCATGGACGTGGGTGGAGCAGCTGTGAGAGATTTCTCCAGTGTCTTAAATACTGCTGTTGTTCTGGCAATAGATGTAAAATTGTAATGATTCAATAAACACGCATGGGAGGAGTGACAGGGGCCTGGTGGTGTCCCTGGATGCCCTGGCCTTCTCATTCGTTGTTCGGGAAAATGCTGTGCTTTTCCTTGTCCAATGGACTGAGTTTGCGGATTTCCGGAGTTCTGGCTGGGTTTATACTTTTCCTCTGGTATTTTTGGCACCCTAAACCTTAATTTGGATGAGTCGGACAACCATGGGCATTCAGTTTTCAATATCGATACCCTTTGAATCATGTTAAAAGGGATCTTCTGTGCGTCTGTAACAATTGTCAATTATGGAAATGATTTCTTGGAACCCTCTACCAAGTTGTTCGTCTTTTTAGGAGTATAGTTGGTGCTATTATTCATTTTAAGGACCACAAAGCTTGTCCATACAGATTTTTTTTGGTCGGAAAACTTCTGACAAATGAGGATATCGAAGAATTCATTGGCCAACTAGATTTTTGGACCTTAAAAGCATAGAACCAATGCTCTTGAAAGGCCAACTGAAATTTGCTTCCCTCCTCTCGGGGCCAACAAGAGCCCGAAGACAGCGTTTCTTGAGGAATAGGAACAAATGTCACAAGGACTCCTTAATTGTCCGATATCCAGCTTGAAATTATTTTATGAAAGATATATAAGAGGGAACCATGCCTTCTATTAAACTATTTTTTTAGTACGTCTTGTTTCGTCTGTTTCCTAGTTTTCTGCGTTGATGACTACAAATGTAGAGAGAATTTTCTTTTAGCGTTATATCAATATAGGTACATGCCTAATTTTGTTAAAATCTGTTCAGTACTTTTGAATGAATTCAACTAAAATTCTAGTAATTTTGAGCACCTGTGTATATTAATAATAAAAGAGCCTCTTCAACAGACGATGTATGGTTTGATCCACATATTGTAATCAGAATCACGGAATTATTAAGGGTTATTAGATTTCATTTTGCACAAAATCGCTTATTTTATTTACTTAAGAGAAACTTCCCAACGCTTTGGATTTCATAATTTTTTTCAGTATTATATGCGAGTGGTTTAGTTAACAGAGTGAAACGGTGTTTGTCAGCTATAAGGAAAAGCAAAAAGTTTCTATTTTATAACAATACCATTTCCTTGTTTGGTGGTAAAGTATTAAAAGAGCAAGCTTAATCTACATTTCAGCTGCACATGCTTCCGCCTTGTAAACAGAATAAAAAGATCTTATCATTTGCAGCAGAATGTAGGGAAAAAGGTCACATTGTGTGGCTGTATGCTAATCTTGAAATTCGAACTTTAGGTTTTAGATTTTATTTATGTATTTATTTTACTTTCTTAACTCACCTTGAACTTGAGTCTAGATCTCTCTCTCTCTCTCTTTCTTTTATCTATAGCAAGAACAGTTGCACTAGTCATTGAAGGGAAATAGATAAAATATATGAAAACTAAAATACATAAATAAGTATATAAATTAATAATAAGCTATATAAAGTAAGATATAAGTATTTAATATATTTATAAACTTATGATCCCATTAAATTTTTTAGCTTATTATTTGAAAGAAAATTTTTGTTTATTTAAATAAATTCGTTTTGAAAGGAAGTTTTGAATTCAGTATCAGGTTTGTTTTTCAAATAATCAATATATTTTTATATGGTCAGTTATCGTTCTCATCATCTGACCATGGTTCGGAATAACTAGATCCCTCTTAATATAACCCTTTAGTTTCCAAGCAATAAATGGTTTTAAAAAAGATAGAAAGACCTTCATATTATCACTGTATTTTTGTAAATCGACTCCATCGATACTATAACTTAAAAAAAAACAACCCCACCAAAACCTAAACAATTTCATACATGTTTGAAAAGAATGCACTACTTTTAGTATAGTTTTCTTTCATTTTAAACTTTACATTTTTTTTCTATGTAGTTCAATAATTTTACAATTCAATAAAAATTCTTCCCTATATATATATTAAAAATGGAATTTAATAGAAATCCTACTCTTGCACATTTTTACCAATTCGGG
>JAPMOR010017881.1:2964-13985 GCA_026543865.1 Argiope aurantia | reverse complement strand
AGTGCTCCTTTCCTTTTTTAAATTGCAATTCTTTCATATTTCTTCTCCTCTGCATCCCGCCAAAAACATTATAATGGGGAATGGAAAATGAAATTAAATCTACGTAATTTTATATAAAACATTTTTGTATAATATAGCCTAGCAGTTGATCAATACATCTTAATTATTTTCAGATTAATTGAATTACTTTTCAGAATCTAAATATAGCAGTTATAAAGTCAACTGATTAAAAAAAATGCATCTAAAATGAGCCAAAATATTTGAAATTGTGTATTAAAAATGTAATGATTAGCAAATCGAAATGTATATTATAAGCGATTCTTTTAAAAAAAATGCTTCTAAGAATATGAGCAGAATTCAAAACTTTAAGAGATAAAACAATTTGAATTTATTATTCAAGCCCTTTTTGAGTGATTTCAAGAATTAATATAAACATTTCCTAGACATTTTCAACAAAATTTCATAAATTTTTGGCATAATTAAACATTAAAAAAATTAAACATTTTAATGTGATATCACTATCATGTCTTTTAGATGAAAAGCAATCCTTATTTAATATATAATTTATCTTAATACTAAAAGAGAAACTGTATAATATGTCAATCCACTGGCATATTAGTCCAACTACTTGACCAAATTTAATCAAACTTGACACTAAACGATTTTGGATGGCATGGAATTGCACCTCAAAGCAATTTTTTTAAAATTTCAAACAGTTTTAAATGAATCAAATTAATAGAAATCTCTTGTCTTAGTGCTAACTTCTGAAAATATTACTGCACAAAAATAACACTTAGTATGATATTTTCTTTTAATTTAAAGATAGTGTGACAAAAAAGTTCTCTTCAATGATATTAGATAGCTGAGCAATGTTTCCAATTTTAACAACTTTGAGAATATTTTTGGATGCGGTTAAATTGCCTATTATTCCATTTGATCCAATTGTTCGAATTAACTTGCCTATTATTTCATTCATTGTTCAAATTTAAATTGCCTGTTTCGTTGTTCCATTATGAAATTAACTTGATGGATTCACTAGCTGCGATTTTAAATTTATATATAAAATTCATGTTTATAAATATTTACGAAAAAAAATTGTTTATATTAGCTTACGATATTAACTACTTCATTTATCATTTCACTTTCATTGAAAGAGCGCATTTATGTTTTGTTTTGCAATCTGCCTAGATTTGTGTTGTCACAATTAAAAAAAAACGATATTAAATTCTGGAGAAGTTCATTACTAAAACTTAATTTCGTGAATGATTTACATGTGAATATCCACGGTCTATTCTTAAAAAAATGTTACTACCATTACACATTTTTAATGAAATCCAGTTCAAGAGCATATTTTTAAAACTTGATTTTCTTTTATCAAAGAAGAGCAAAAAATTAGTTATATAAAATTTTAACTAATTATTTATTTTGAATTCTTTTTATTTTAACATTGAGTCGAATATTTAACTAGGCTAATCTTTGAAACACGTCTCAATTAAAGAAAACATGCTTCAAAATTTAGGAAACAATTTTTCGTCGAATTAATTTCGAGAAAATAACTCGCCAGTCAATACTACTTTCACTGAACCAACGGATAAAGCTGAAATGAACATTGGTTAAATTCTTTGCTTTTTGTTAAATAATAATAATAAAAAAATTAAAAACTGAGTTTTAATTTTCAAAATAGCATTCGAATATTTTAAAATTGAAAACATTAAGATTAAAATACTGCATTTCTTGAAAAATAAAGCTAAATATTGGGCACAAAACTATTCTTGGAAAATATTAAAATATTTTATGTATCCTTCTAAATTTCAATGAGATTATCAAGAGAATTTGTTAGATTAATCTTTTCATTGTCAAATACTATGCAACAATAAAATGCTATTTTTTATTACTGAAAAGCTCTTATTACTAATATTTTCTGCAATTAAACACTTTCATTTTTAATGAAATTTATTTGCGTTCTTCCGATTCAGTTAAATTTATGCAATTCTAAACAACACATTAGACATTTCAAAACACTACTCCCTGTTTAGCAGAAAGATCGGAGTTTTCGATACATAGAAATATCACATAAGCATGTTTATCCTGAACTCGAATTCACGTTTATTATTTTTAGGTTTATTTTAATCTTAAGAATAAAAAAAAATGGTATTTTTTGTAGATGTCACTAATTTATTCTACAATTTTGCGCCTCCTGGTTAATGACACCCACAGAACTTGACCACAACCTACCTGCCACACCCTAGTTACACCACTTTTCAGTTCGCACTGAGATTAAAGGCAAAAGAAACAATCAAGGTTAGTGTGATATTTGACAATACAGATAAAACGTTTGTGTGAAACAAGCTTAAAAAAATATGCCCTTAAAATTATTTCAGTATGATGAACCAGATTCTTTCTTTAGTCGGAATTTGAAATTTGACTCCTGCACCCGCCTTGAAAGCTTAAAATACAATTAAACATTTTTCTTAAAATTAGCTTTTAAATTCTTACCTATACGCAGAATTAACTACAACCAACTGATTTTTTTTACTCTGATTTTGTCTCAAATTGCATTCTAAATCAACTAGAGATTTTTATTCGTTTCGACACGATTTGAGTTGATGGCTGCAGCAATTACGCAATTCGGAACCTACCAATTAACAATCTATTTTAATGCACGTAATTATGTAAAAAAATAATACATGTATTAAAATTAAAGGAAAAAATTGCACAGAAATTTATATCGCAAAAAAACTAATTTTTGAAACTTTAAAAAGTTTGTGTAAATATAATCTTTAGATATATTGATAATAAAATTGTAAATAATTTTAATTAAAAATAATTAAAATATTAAAACGGCTCTTCCGAATGAGCACACACTATTCAAAAATATTTGTAAAATTAGGTAGTTTTAGAGGCGAATCTCGTATGGGGTAGTTTACAAACAAGGTAAAAGTTAAAAAAAATTGCGTTGAATTAAATTCAAAATAAACATTTAATAAGAATTGATAACACATCCAATACAAGAATTACAACTGCTTCTCTCCAGTCTAAAGTGATTTAAAAATAAAAGCACATTATCTAATAAAGAACAACTAGAATACATAGGAATTAAATTTTTTTCATAAATCATTTTTAGAGTAGCATTTATTAAAAGAATTACCTAGTTATATCGTTAATCAGTATTGTGAAATATATTCTTTTAAAAGTTGAGTCTAGATTGATTTCTTATTGGATATTGTTTCGATTGAAAAATAAAATATACATCAATTCACTTACTATTAATGCTCCAGGATTAATGGTCTTTTATTTTACTAATTATATTTGATAAGTGCTTTTAATAATTGATAAGTTTTTCTTTCTTCAAACAGTATGGCTGGCATTTCAAATATTTTATAATATATTAAACTAGTATAAATAAAATTTACATAAATAAACAAATTTCAATCATTTTTTTTTCTGAAATCCTTTATAAAAAATAATAAAAATTCGTTGAATATAATTTTATTTCTGTTTTTAAATAAGACGGTAAATTCACACTGATTAGCCGAGCTTTTGATTGATTTTAAATAAAATTTGAAAATGTGTGTTCACTAAACTATAGCGATAGAAAAAGTCATTGAAAGTCCAAATGCAAAAATGTTATTAACTGATTAATTATTTAGTTAACTTTTTGATTATTTAGTAAACTAAGAGCTCCATGCCACATTGAAGCTATAAATTTCCGATCATTCCCAAGACTCGAAAAGAATGAAATAAAAAAAAAAAAATCCTATGAACTTTAACACCAATCCAAAATAAAATCCAAGTCCAAAATAAAATTCTGTAAATGCTAGTAACTGTAATTGAAGTAGTGCAATTCATCAATAGAAATGTGGATTCGAAATTTCACACCTGTAGGATTAAGGTCAAGATTTATTACGAAAATGTCATCTTTACGAACATGAAATAAATAAATCCGATATGGAAGCATCAAATACATCATCAAAATTTGAAATCAGAATTTTTAACATTTTCAAAATATCAAGTCTATAAAATGCTTAAAGTGCGAAGTGATAAAGAACACGTTTATGCGTTTTATTTCATCTCAACACTTTCAACAAATTCTGCAAGAAATATTAATCATTTTCCTCAAACCATTATTATCAATCCAAAATTTTTAAGTTATTAAAACATTCTAAATACGAATTACATGCAATCCTTCAAACAGGCAAATAATAATCGAAATCAATCTAGACAATTTATATACAAAAAAAAAAAAACCGCATTCTGCATACATCTAGTAATGTATCAAACTAAAAAAAAAACTAAATGCAATTCAAACTTTAACTTGTAACAAATGCTCATAGAAATAGAAATATACAGATCATAACGATAATTTTTTTTAAGAGTTAATCAAAAAAACAAGAAAGTACCTACGGATAAAAAAAGCAAACAAAACTTACCGAATGAATCTTGTTAAAATAACAGCAACGTCAGCCTTTACACAAAATTATTAATTTAAAATATATAATCCATTTTATAAGAGACAGAACCGCTTACAGTTTGCTTTCCCATCGAAGTAACTAAAAAAAAATTTCAAGATGCAATCGCACGTGTGATGCGCGCGCATTTATGATAATTTATGACGTCGACTCTGGGACACCTAAAGCAAAGAAAAAGACTAAAAACAAGCAGGTGGTTTGAAAATGCTAAACAAAGTGGGTCTCAAATCAGAATTGCTTTCTCTCCCTCACTTTTTATTATTTATTTTTTAATCCTGAAAGTTATTCGTAAATAAATTGGAAAACAATGAAAACTCTAATTTTTCATTTTTTATCCGTTTAGTAAGTTTTTCTGTTAAAAGATAATTCGATGGAACATTTATTTTGGAATTTCAGAAGTTTTCAAAAATATTCCTGTTTCAATCTTAAGTTTTACAGGAGAATATCTATGGTATAGCAAACACAATGCAACTTGAATTTGAAATAATCTCTCCTTCTGCGTGTGCGGATAATATTTGACAGCTAAATATTTTTAAAATTTCGTCTCGAAATGTGTCCAGAAAATGTTGGAGTCAGATTGAAAAGCCGTAATTTGTTTTCAACAAAATCCAGAACACAATTGCATCCAGAATTTGTTTTGAATTGATATTTATATGAAATGAACTGAATTATGTTGTTTTGTTACGCATTATAAAATCTTCCATTTCCGGGAAAAAAAAAAAAAAAAGGTTACTTTTAGTTCAACTAAAAACTTTCATTTTAAGAAGTTTTTCTGATTTAATAAGCATGAAATACTATTACCTTTTTTTTAAATATTTGCTATTTCTTTGAATGCCATTTTATTACAATATGAGCCATAAATTATCATTGCTCCGATTAGATAATGCAATGCTGGATTCCAACTTTTTATCCAATAATTTGTTGGACCATAGGCAATGTACATTAGGAGATTCCTTTTTAAATAAACAGGTCAATTTAGAATAACTATTTTAATTTAATATATTAATGATTAGTTTTCTTACTTTAATAAAAAATAACCTAAAATTAAACTATGAAAATATACATAGTTTTGTTTATTATGCCTCTGATTTATAAAATGTCATGAGAATGTCTCATAACTAATCTTTTATGTCTCATCATTAATCTATAGGTTATTTAATTCTAGAGTTCTCATTTGCCAACATTTTACTCATATATATGAAGATATTTATTTATTTTTTAATTTTATTACAAAAATATGTATAATAAATAATTTTCTGAGTAAAATTTATATGTATACTCATATCTAAAAATTATCTTTAAAATATACCTTAAATGTATTTTTAATATGGAATGAGTAACTTTTAGAATGCCTTACATGGTATTGGCATACAATAGCTAAGAAATATTAACTTTTGGCATGCATTTAGCATTTTTTACTGATTTTATCGTGTCATCCTAAGTGAGTTTTTTAGCGATTAACCCCTGGCATGCGGTTAATAGTATCCAAAAAAATCGAATTTGTGTTTTAGAAGTGTATTTCCCAGCTGATTAAACAAAAATTTGATATAAAACTACATTTGTAGTCTCAAAATGGCATATCAAATTTGATATATTTGAATCATTACGTTATTACATGTTTTATATCGCTTTTACATGTTTCTGAAAGTACAAACCGACAGACGGTCATCCCTTTGTCAGATTCGGCTTAAAATTTGACAAGTGTGTATCCTATAGTTGTTAAATCTGTGAACCGAATTTCATCCTATCGGGCCTCATCTTATCGTATTTCATCTTATAGTTATCGTGCCTCATTGTATTGGCACAGACGGACAAACGGACTTCCTCTGATTGGATTTCTCAATATTTGATAGAAATCTACACATTTCGTGGAAAGATTATTTATCAAATTTCCTCCGCCTAGCTCAAAACAATTTTGAGTTATTTTGTCAAAGATAGACAGACGGACATTTTCCAAACATGTGTTGTTCAAAATCTGGAGGTTGATTTTTTTGACAATTACACTACTTTCTCTGTAGTACGTATACGAGAAAGTAAAAATTGAATCTCGAAATTATGGTGTTACTTATATGCACATAAGCAAACAAATGTCAGTAACAATCGATTAATCGTCTATATTTTGGTTTTGATTGGAATTGTGGAAAATGGGATGATAATTTAATTATCGTTGTGTCAACGATATTTAAATTCAATTCATCTGAACAAGGTCCAAAATGATGAGGTCCGTCCTAAAACAACTCTCATGCACATTCTGAACAATAGGATTTTAGTTTGATATAGCACAACAGGAATATAGAAGCAGATTAAACCTGATATTCTAGCAATATTATATTGATATTCCTTTATTATCATGATTTCTGGAGAAATTTTTAAAACTATTATGTGGAGAATTTATATATCGTTTTAAAATTCAAAGTATTATTGATATATTGATGCCAATTTTATATGCCTCAACAAAAATTACAATGTTCCATATTTTTGTTCAAAATTTTAAAAAATGTAATAAAATTTTGAAATTTAAAAACTGGTATGCTAAAGTTGAAGAAATTACGAAAAAATTTGATCCTAACACAGATATCTAGGATATACCCAATCACCAGTTTTCTGCTGAATTGTAATTTCATCAAAAAACATTCTCCAGACTATTTTTTGCTACTAATTTTATTTATTTATTTTTGCTTTAATTTAGTATTAATTCAAATCGTCACGATGATTTAGCCATTTATTCTTTTAGATAACTATCTTAACTAATTAATAATATTTACATTTGGGTAAATTTAAAATTTAGAAATTCTATGGACTCTATTTTAAATTTTTAGTACAGAGATTGCAGGTATTTAGATCTCTATGCACTTAAGATGTAAATTTTTCTTAAGTCAATAGAAATTTTTCTTACCGAGATATACATAAAATGGATTTTATAACTTTCGTATTGTATTTTTAATATTTAAATGTTTAAATGAATGCAAAATATAATTCTTGTTAAAAAAACAATTTTAAAACGTTTTAAAATTTTTAAAAAAGTGCGCAGTATATATGATTATAAAGTTTTTTTCTGTATTTTTGAAAAAAAATTGTTGACAAAAAGTACTGAAATATCAAAGATTAGCGATGAAAATGTTGTTTACAGAAATAATTTTATTTTATGATTTTCTTTTAAAAAAATAAAATAGCTAAGTTTTTAATATTAAACGGATTTTTTAGGGAGATCAGATTACTAATTATTTTTCTAAACCACATGTTTTCTATTATGCATCAAGATCCGCTGTGGCCTGGTGATAAGGTGTCGGCATCGGACCTGGATGGCTTCATGTTCGAGGTCCGATTCCACCGAAGAAACATCGTGTAAGCGGCTCTGAAGTACGTTAAATCCGTTCTGACCAAACGTTCTCCCGCTGGTGTGGTGTGGTGTGGACAGGGGGGTGCCAGCTCAGGTGTCGTCCTCGTCGTCTGACTGCGGTTCAAAATTATGAGGTCCGTCCCAAAATAGCCCAAGTGTTGCTTCAAACGGGACGTTAATATAACTAAACCAAACCAAACTATGATGCATCATATATTTAAAAGCAAAATGGCAGGCAAGTTATGTCTTTTCTATACTTTAATATTTTTAATTTTAGAATAACAACGAACATATATTAATTATCAAAAGAAATACATCATTTTTTAAGACTAATTAAATGCACCTGCAAAACAGATTTAGGTTTCTTCTATTTCCTACAGTTGTGAAGGAAATATTATGCCAAAAGCGCATCTAAAAACTCAACAAGAGACACTCTATAATAATTGATTTGTTTTGGTGGAAAAGAATGTTTTTTCATAGAAATGAGTATTAAATTATGATTTAATGAATGAACTTTTTCAAATTTTGTTTTTAAATTTCTTCAAAATAATTAAAAGTATTATAAATTATATATAATCAGAACTGTTCCGTTGTAAAATCTAAATTTGTTTTAAGAATTTTGGAGAGTGTTTTCAAAAAGTTTCGGAAGCAGACTTAAATGTCTGGGAATATAATTTTAATTAAAATTTTTCCAGCATTTTTTTTTGGGGGGGGGGGCTGTTTTTAATAAATGTTGGATTTAAAAATGTTTAAAAAGTCATATTAAAGAGTAGGTTTGGGGTAGGAAAAAATAACATTGCAATAAATTGAATATTTCCGAACAATTAATTTTTTATTTGGATATATTTTTAGCTATCGAAACAAAGCATTATCAGAAAAAAGGGCGGCCCCATCTAGAACGAAGCTTAAGAAATGGAAAACTATACATGCTCTTTTGTTAAAATTTATTAATTCTATTAAAATCTAGTATTGAAACAACACTAGGGATATCTTGCGACGGACCTCGGAATTTTGAACCGCGGTCAGATGACGAGGACGACACCTGAGCTGGCACCTCTCTCCAAGTTTCCGCACCGCATCAGCAGGAGGGTGTTTGGCTCCGACAGATATACGTGTACCAGGCCTGCTTACACGATGGTTTTTCGAAGATATCGGGTAGTGAACCTCAAACCCTCCAGTTCGGAGACCTTACCACCAGACTACAGCGACACCCAGTTAAAGTTTATTAAAAATTATCAGCATTGTCATATTATGTTTTTAAGACAAAAAAAACGAATGCTATATTGCAAAGCAAAATATAGTTTATTACTTGCTCCACTTAAGATATGATTATCTTTCTGATACAAAGGTAATTAAATTTCAAAGAAAATTCTTAAACTTCTCTACCATTTCTAAATCCTTTATTTATTTGAAGAATAACAACGTCCCAGTATTGATAAAATTTGTATGATTGAATCTAGAATGTATGATTGAATAAAATGAAAATCAAGTTATGAAACACTTCACGAATAAAAAAGAAAATAAAATAAAAGGCGATTATTTTTTTATTCTAAACGATTGCAGCATTTATTTTTCAGCACGATTAGCATCTACACTGAAAGATTTGTTTATAGGCCAAGATTTCGAGGACCATGTGATTTTAAATGTTCTCTTTTCTAAATTCATAGACACATAGATTTCTGAAATTGTTTTTCAGAATACTCAATATTTATTTGCTAGCTGTATAAGGAAGAAACATCATAACTGGAATGTAGAACCGATTAATAACCGATCTTAGAACCGATTAATAATATCCAATGCAGCGATTGGCATTGATGAGAAAAATACAAACATCAATTATATCTATTTATTCACAGTTTAAAATGAAACTTTTAGGGAAAGATGATATAGTTAGCATGATTATATCGCAAATAAAAAGAGACGTTTTATATTTAGATTTCAAGAAAAAAATTTGCAAATATTTTACTCATTTGAGAATAATTTATTGTGTGGTATTTTCTGGAGAAGTATTTTCCTTTGAGATTTCTTTTGTCTGTGCAGTAAGGAAAAGATATTCAAAATTCAAAAAATAATTTCACGTCTAATCTTTTAGATTTCTTTTATATTGTTAAACGTCATGCTGAACTCTAATATTGAAAGAAAGTATCTCTATTTTTTGTAACTATATAAAAAAAAACCCTGACACTCTTATGGATTATCGACTGATTTCATTGGAGAAATTATTTAAACATATAAGCTAAAATGGCGCAATTCATAGACCTTGCATATAATTACAAAAATAATTTGAAAATCATAAGCTTATCAATTATTATTTTTCATCTCAGTAAAATCGAAACAACCTCTATTTAGTTAAAAGTTAAATTCTATTCATTCAGAATTCAGATCAATTGTTTTTTAAATCCTGTACTCATTCTTGTAGAAGCACACTCAGCATTTATTGATTTTTCAAAGAATTACTTTTACCTCAAAATCATGTTGAAGTGAGGATGAAATCACTTATTTTCAATCGCTTCTTCTTTTAGTATTATATCGATCTATATAGGACCGCAGCGGACTGGCGGTAAGGTCTCGGTTTCAGGTTCCAGACCCTATTCCACCGAAGAACCGTCGTGTAAGTGGATCTGGTGCACATTAAATCCGTCGGGGCCAAACGTCCTCCCGCTGGTATGGTGTGAAATTTTGGAGAGGTGGGTGGCAGCCTAGGCATCGTCCTCGTCATCTGACCGTGGTTAAAAATGACGAGGTCCATGGCAAAATATCTCTAGTGTTGCTTTCAAAAGGAAAGCTAATATAACTAAACTATATAGAAACTAGGGATTGCAATACCGGGATACCGAATACCGGTATTTTGAGCCATTTGTACAATTAATAATACCGGTATTCACAAGGTCTCCTTAAAGAGCGAAATTAATTAGCTAATTAATAGCTTAATTAATTGCATAAGTATAAATGAGCGAAACATGGATTATCCCAGAAAGAAGATATTGTATCCATAACGACTGAGGGAGCAACAGTTATGAAAAAAGATGGAAAATTGATTGGTGCAAATCAGCAATTGTGCTAAGCTCATGGAATTCAATTAGGAGTAATAGATGAATTATACCAAAAAATAAAGAACAGAAGAATCCAAATACTGTGGATACAGAAATTCGGATTCCAACTTTGAAGAGAGTGAGAGTGAGAGTGATATTGACAATGAAGATAATGACATT
>JAPMOR010017872.1:18267-28890 GCA_026543865.1 Argiope aurantia | reverse complement strand
CTTGTATACTATGTCCCAAAAGCATTTTGAGATAGACTAAGGAATTTTGGTAAGTGATATTTACGCCACGTTTGTAGATTTCAAACAAATATTGAACGAATCCATTAAGAGGAAGTCTGGCTATCCTAGTATAGGCAAAGACAACAATTACAAAACTGAATGAATTAGAAGGATAATACTTAATACACGATTTCAGAATCTAAATTGTTAAGTCTGTATCAAATCTCTGACGAGTGGGCCGTCTGTTCGTCTGTACATTTACATGCATGTGAAAGCAATGATTCTAAAACGTGATCACTTAGATAAATGAAATTTGCTATGTAATCTTATTATTTAAATTGTAGTTCTACATCAACTTTTGATTTCAACCGGCTGTAAACCAACGGAAGCGATCTTCCTATAACTTTCTCGCTTGCACTGTAATAAAGGTGTTATGCCAGAAGACGCCTTGCATAGCATTGGCGTATAATAATTCATAAATATTAACCTTTGGTGTGAATTTAGTATTTTTACTCAATCTATCGTGTGCTCCTTTATTTGGAGATTAATTCCTGGTATTCGTTAATTGTATGAGAAAATTGAATTTATTTTTTAGATGCATTTTTCCTAATCGACTGGAAAAAAAATTTGTTAGAAAGCTACGCATGTACTCACAAAATACCATATCAAATTTAATACATTTAACTCATTGCGTTTTTGAGTTATCGCTAGTACGGACCACTACGCTAGCACAGCGTTATTGAGTTATCGCTAGTACGGACCACTACGCTAGTACAGCGTTTTTGAGTTATCGCTAGTACGGACCACTACGCTAGTACAGCGTTTTTGAGTTATCTCTATATAGTAGGGACCAATAGGCAATCAACCCTTCAATGGATTTGACACAAAAATTTATAGGTGTCTGCACTACAGATGTTAAATGTGTGTGTGTTGAATTTTATCCCTCCGGCTCCCTTCGTATTGTAAAATTGGTTTTGGTTTGGTTATATTAACGTCCCGTTTTGAAGCAACACTAGGGCCATTTTGGGACGGACCTCGTCATTTTGAACCACGGTCTGATGGCGAGGACGACACCTGATCTGGCACCCCCCTCTCCACGCCACACCACACCAGCGGGAGGACGTTTGGTCATGACGGATTTAACGTGCAACTGACCCCCTTACACGACGGTTCTTCAGTGGAATCGGGTCATGAACTTGAAACCCTCCGGTTCCGAAGCCGAAACCTTACCACCAGGCCCCCGCCCCCCCCCCCCTTCGTATTGTAGTTATCATGTAAACTTATATACTATCAGCTGGACAGACAGACTTCTTTTGAACGGGTTTTGCTCAAAATTTGATAGAATTTTGGTGTTAATACCCTATACCAAATTTCAACCGTTTAGCTCAAAGCGTTTTTGAGTTATCTTTGTCACACACTGATAGGCATTTTCCAAAAATGCGTTTCACGAACTCATAGAGGTCTTAAACAGGCAGATTCGTCAAAATCTCCAGTTCGTATTTTTTGACGATTACAATACTTTCTCTAAATTACGTATAAGGATTTTTCCTTTCAAATTATGTTGCTTATTTTTTACTTAGAAACTTTACAAGGTTTTTGGATTATGGAATTGGATTTTTTTTCGGGGGGGGGGGGGGGGGGGGACAATCTTCAAATTACAACTTCTTTACATGCAATGTTTAGAAGGAAAAAAAAGAATAAGTTTAAAAGTGGCAGGAGATATTTCCCACATCAAATAAAAATGTTGTTTTCAGAAATTTTTATTCCACACACTTTTCTTTTAAAACAATTATCGAAAAAGTTCTAAAAATATGTAAATGCCTTTTGTAGCTCCTTATTGCGATCGTCTATTCTTTTTAAAACTAGGTTTAAGGACATTTCTTATATGCCTACCTCTACAACACGTGTCAATTTTACACGTGAATAATACATATATTTAAAGAAAAAACAATTACTTAGAAGGCAATATAACTTTGCTTTATAAGTAAAAATTAAAAATATGAGATATCAATTTATAAAAAGTTTTTATTATTAAAAAATTTTAGTGTATATTATTTCAATATTTTATATTCATTTCGCGCATCTTTTACACAAATACTCAATTTTGTTTGTACACTTTTCGCAAACAATCTTTTCACAAATTTTACAAGTGTTATTGTTTCTGTTTCTTTTACAAAAGCCAATTTGGTAACCCTTGCGTTCTTGCGAAGTAGTGTAATCTATGCTTTTGTATTTTTTCTTATTTCCTTCTGCCAGTTTATGGGACAACTGAAATAGAAAATCCTTTAGCACAGTTTTGATGCAGTACATTCTAGTATAAGATCCATGCATTTATTGTTACTAAATCTCAAATGTTGAAAAACAGCTAGAGAGGCCATCGAAAAGATGCCGCCTTGATGGTATATTTGAACGCCATTTGGACTATGTAGACTCCAAACTTTGTCTCATTGTAATATGCTGTTGTTTCCAGGGTATGTTTGTTATTGTCTTTTAACACTAAATTTACGATCGCATTAAATTCGTGTGACATATATTCGTAATACCACTTTGAGAATTACAATATTTCAACACGTTTGAAGAAAATAGACATCAGTATATATTTACCTCTTTCAAAAGATAAAAAGTCAGTGCAAGAGATAAATAAAAATGTGAACTTTGTAATTTTTGAATAATATTTGCCATGTGTCAAAATGACGCGCTTCCGTAAACCTAGTGTTAAACATGGAATTAAATTCGCACATGGAAAATTTGTGCACCCCTGGGATCTTCTGTTGCCTTACGTTTTGAACCATTTGAATTTTTTAATTTTTTTTTCTTTTCTTTCGCAGATTATTTCTACCCATTATCAGCTTGAAGCATACCCAAAATGGCAGAGGCACCTCTAACTGAAGTCTACAATATGTTTCCATTTCCTCGAATACCACGGCGGCTTCGCACTAAGACCACACCACCACCTCCTATATCCCCATTAGGGTCGCCCCCTTACTACACACCTCCCGACCCTGAACCTCTCTATTATCACGATCCTCGGTGGAGTCCTCAAAAGTATCACGTCGATGTTCCAAAGTTCAATGTGCGAGAAGTACTAACTCCCCCCAGAGTGGTAGGCAGCCCTTTTTATGGTCATTCTACTCCTGGACCACGTGTTGATTTCGATGGATCTTGGGGATTCCGGAGCCCAAATAAAGAACGATACGAAAGACACATAGCACGAGAAAGAGAAAAGGCAAAACTACCACCCCTTATGGGCTCTCCAATAACGAATCGTCGGGATGTTGATTCTCTTTTAGAAGGATCTTTGGTTCCTTGGGTGACTCCCGAGACCCCTCCTCCTCGAATTCCGCTTTTCTACAGAATCGAAACACCTGATAGATCGCCAGCTGTGGAACTGATGCGAGAGGAAATGAGAAAAGGCCGCGACTACAACAAATACGTAAGTACTAGTTTCTTCACATGTAAACGCAAGCAAAACCACAACATTTATTGCAGGGTCTTCCAAATTACGGTGCATTGTTGTTTCTTATGGCACTCGTCATAGACAAGCCCGCTGACAACGTCAGCGATTTTAAGCCGAGAGAGCGTCTCTTGTTTCAGTAGCGCCACCTAGGGCCAAGAATACGACTTAGCTACTCATACATCAGAACTCCTTTTACGGGGCGGACTTCATTCATGCAATTCATCACTCATCCCCAGTTCGTAATTTAGACATGAATCAGAGAACTATCACCTCTGAACCAGTTTACCCAGTGGTATTGACTCAACTTGGAAAACTTTGTGGCTAAGACATATTTATACGTGCACCAGCCACACATACACGGGGAATCTTCGGCCGGAGGGGTTCGAACTTATAGCCCAAGAGATGCGAATCCAACGCCTTACCAACCAAATTATTCCGGCCACAATTATGGTGTAATCCAATTTAAAAATTATCCAAATACTTTTTATTCTCTCGTATAAAAGACACGCGAGGCAAGCATTTTGAATTCAAAAATCCACGTACGCTGCTATACGTGTAAAAACGTAAGGAGCCCCTTACATAAAAGTCAACGTGTCAGATCGGGTGATACAGGAGGACATTCAACAGATCTTTGTAAGCTAATTCGCCTATCAAGGAATTCAGCATCCAACCAATATTCTTACAGCTGATGTATGGTGAGGATAAGCAGCAACTAATTGCTACAATATCTGTAAAAGTATTGTCAAAGGCTAAAGACATAAGACATAATGCTATAAAAACCAGCAGAATATATGGAACACTGTTCAGCATACTGTAGTACAAGATAGGATCAATGGAAAAGTTCCTAGAAAGGTCACTCGTCACCTTTATGGAAAATTGTTACTGATCATGAGCCGGGTGTACGAAGAATGAATTATTTTGCTTCTTTTGATGATTCGCTTCGATTAAAGAGAAACAATCTCATCTATCTAAATTACACCTATATATCTATATCTTGGCGACCAACTTGCTTGCCAAGATTGTTGATTCTTTTAGGTTATTAAAAATTTACTATGGAATTCATTTTTTAAATATTTCAGTTTATTTAATACGACTTGAAAATAGGATTTTAACTAAATCATTCTGTGACAAATTATTGTGGATACAAATTAAAAATGTATATATTGTGAAATATAAGCGGAAGTGTAAATCCTATTTCGGAATTAATGATAAAAAAGTGATTTTTTTTAAATATTAATTTTAACATTAGCAAAAGCACGCGTTTGAATATTTTGATGGCTCAATTTGAATTTCATAACATTAAAAAAGAAACTGAAATGAACATTACTCTTAAAAACTTTTTCAAACTAAATCAAACCTAACATTAAAAGCATCATAAAATTGTAAATTAAACCTGAAGAATTTATTCAAAGAAACGAAAAAAAAAAACTGTATAGAAATGAAATTGATACCATTAAAGAGATAATTTTTTTGAGTTTTAAGATAACGCAGAAACCTTTTGGGAAAATTAATAGTTTTGGAAGTCATTTATTTCCAGTAGGTAAGTCATAGTGAGTATCTATAGTGATGATTAAGCCTATTTTCACTCTCGATTATTAAAATTTCCGATTAAAGTTTATTTCTTACTTCCTTTTGCATCTTCTAGCCGAATAAAGTGTTTAACATAGCGAGCAGCATTCATAATATAATAATTTTATTTAATAATCGCCAGAATTAAGTGCAGCTGTAAAAATGTCGAATAAAGGAGTTTGCTGAAACTTTTGTACATCAGTAATGGCAGCAATGATATGTTTACATATCATTGCTGCCATTTCGTGATAAGTATAATACCGATATCTATGCCACGCACGTAAGCTTTTTATATAGACAGAGATGCAACGTACGTAACATAGAAATTCCTCTTATTATATACTAGCCGCCTTTGGCGACCAGCCGGTTCGCCAGTATTACCGCTCGCTACAATTTTCAATTAAATATTTTAAGTAACTGGTCTCTTAAAGGATTCTCAAACAAAACATTTTTAATCTTCAAATTTTGATAGTCATAGCAAATTTATACTGTTTAGATCGTTTCGTTCAATTTACTATATATATATTGCTAATTTGTTGCCATTTCCGGCAAAACTTCATCTTTAATTTAAAATGTAAATGATGAAATTGCAATTAATATTAAGATATTTTTTAATAAAACCAAGCGTTTTATTTGATTTATCATCTTTATTGTTATTTATTAATTATTATTATTATTGAATGTGAGTATTGCAAACAGAATCGCTCGGTATTTAAGTCTTATGTGAACTACAAAATATTTTTTCATAATTTATGTAATATCTCAAAGAATAATTCAACAAAAATTTCTTAGATTCAGCATACAATTCAGTCATTAGTTTTGCTTTCAAAAGGATTGAAATGAAATCAATAATAATATTTTGTTCCTGCCTATAAATATATTTCAAAAATTATGAAGTCTAAATTTAATGCAGTAAGGTATCATATTCTAAGAAATATTCTGGACACACCAAATTTTAAATAAATGAATGAATGTTTCTATTTTCCACGATCAACTAAGACTTATTTATGAAGTTTTAAATGTTAAAAATTTAGAAATCTCAACATTTTCATAATCTTAGGCCAATTAATCTTGAGAAACCTGAGCGCTGATTGACGTATTTTCTTTGAAGCGATCGATGGAAAATCTAAAATTATCCTTTTTTTATTGAATAGTGATATTCAAATTTTCATAAATCAGCCAGTTTAAATGATTGGAACTTAACTCTTAAAAGTCAGTGATTTAGTTGATTGGAAATTAACTCTATGACCACCATAAAATCTGTGCTTTCTCTTGTGGTGAATGCATTCTCCTTAATATCCGCTTGAATAAAATATCACATACAAAAGTACTACATAGAACAAACACATCAAAAGTAAACATAACATTTCAATAGTTGCCAAAAACAAAAGAGAGGAAAATGCAATTAATAAGCGGACGATAATTAGAAAAGTACAGGTATTTAGACTGGAAAATGAAATTATCTGAAATTAAAAACACGCGCAAACGATATTTAGAAAAGTAAAAATATTCAAACCTGAAAAGGAAAATATGAGTTATTCCATCAATAAATGCCATAAGTTTGTTTATATCTTCATTATTTTATGAGTCATTAAACATCAAAATGGGTCCGGGACTAAATAAACACCCTGTATAGAGAGTGTAAAAGATCATAAAATAATTTTTCTTGAATTTATTTTTTAGAAAAAATAATATTTCATATTTGTTTCATTTCCTACTAACACGTGCCGAAAATTATATTTTTGCAGATTTCATTTCCAAAAAGATTTAATTTATTTTTAATTGGAGCTTTAATCAATGTGATGGCAACACTTTGAAAAAAGCTGATTTTTTCCCATGAATGCGAAACGTGCTTAATTTTAATCTTTATTTTTTACGAAAAAAGTTATTGAAAAACATAGATAAAATATTTATTTCAAAATTCATTAAAAATAGAAATTTAATTTTAAGATTAAAACATTAGTATCATTTAAAAGATAAATTTTTGATCTTTAACTTCATGTAAAAATCTTTTTTGTGCGGTAATATTTTCGGAAGTTATAACAGAAACACGTCAAAATTTCGCTTAATTTTTAAATAAATAAAATTCTAGTTAAAAATTCGAAAAAATAACCCCCAGGTGCACATTTCCGGCCTCCAAGGTATACACGTGCCAAATTTGGTAGCTGTAGGTTGAATGGTCTGGTCTGTAGAGCGCCAACACACACACACACACACACACACACACACATTGAGCTTTATTATAAGTATAGATATAGATTGCCAAATGGCAGCAGTAAAATGTAAACAATACAAACATTTCAAACAATTTCACTGATTCAGAATTTCTTTCCGGATCATTTTATTATTGCTACTAATGCATCCAAATCTCTCCAGCACACCTCAATTGCTGATTTTTCTTCTATTCAAAAATTCATGTTTCGAGTTCATCCTATCTATTCCATTTTTACTGCAGAAAGTTTAGCCATTGTTCAAGCCGTAGATGTTCTTGTTAAACCTGGAAAAGATTGTTTGATTCTTACGGATAACTACTCTGCGCTCACATCGTTGAAGAATATTTCTCTCCTGTCGCCAAAAATTATCCAACGTATAGCATCCAAAATGGAAACTTTAATCAAACTAAATCAAAAAATATCCTTCCTGTGGGTACCAGGTCATTCGAATATAATCAGCTTGCAGATCGCTTAAGCAAAGAAGTTACAGAAAAAAAACACCTTGGATTGAATAGATCTCTCCTGAAGATATTATTTCAATTCAAGACACATCTGATCACAATCAATAATTATAGAAACAGTAAATATATCATTTCCTTAGGTGACATCCCTAGTATTGAAGCACTGTCTTCCTGGTCCAAAAATCGAAGGGAATATGTTATCTTGCCAGACTAATCAATTATAACACCAGGGTTGAATCATTTTAACCTTCATATGATCCCCTTTATCACGAATGTAATAGCATTAATAATATTGAACACATAATTCTCCCATGCAAAAAGTATACATATTATAGAGACAAATTGTGGACTTTTCTACAATTAGATAAAAAAGATATCTCAGTCAAAAATGTTCTGGATAAAATAACTGCAAAAAAGACCAATCTGCAACTTTCTCTTCAAGCGATGAAGCATTTCAATATCTACTAACTTTATTGACCACATTCTGTTGAGCCTTTTTTTGAGACTCTTTTCTTTATTACCATTACGTGCTGCGGAAACGCTGTATTATTGTACTTCTTTCCACTGGAACTTCCGAATATGTACTAAATCGCATCAGCGAAACTGCTTTGTAACGGTTAACTGACTGAAACTTCAATTTGTTTTTGTGTATGCATGTTTTCTTGCGTTTATTGATAAAACCTTTTTTTGCTCTCTACATATGGAAACAGGGATAACAGCCATTGATGCTATAAATCCCAATATCTTACTTCTTTCAGTTCAGTTCAACTTATTTCACTGAACGTTTTAACAGCTGCACTTAATTCTACGTTTTGCTAATTAATAAAGCTGAAAGATGTTATTAGAAATGCTCTGTATAAGAGTTAGCAAACACTCTATTCACTTGGAGGAAAGTAGACGTAAAGAAAATTCAAAAAACACGAGTAAAAAAAAAGTTTAATCGGCGGCGAAATGAATTCAGAATTAACCATTTCCTCATGGGCAATCATTATGACTTAACTGTAGAAATCGATGATACTATCTTCCAAAATTATGATCTCACAAAAATGATTTTGTATCATCTTAAAACTGAAAAAAAAGTACCTTTTTAATATTAGCAATTCCATTTCTGCATTTTGTTTTCTTTACTTTTAATAATTCATTTTATAATAATACGCAATTTGTAGCAACTTTTAATATTTTGAAATTCTTACTCAATCATCAAAACTTTGAATCGTGTGCGAATGTTAAAATAAAATTTGTTTGTTTTTAATTCTTTATTCGGCAGTTTTTTGGACATTAATTTTGATACATTATTTTAACTTCTGTTTCTATTTTGTAAGCTATGCACTTTTGAATTTGAATTCATTGCTATCTGTTTTGATTTATTCAATTAAATTTGTTTTTCGGTCTTAGCAAATAAGAAGTGGAGTTACATATATATATATATATATAAGTAACCAATCTGAAGCAAGAAATAGTTTGAAAACTAAACTAAAATGAAAACGAAAGCAAAACAATTTCAAAATCGCAACAAAAATTATAATCTATTCAAACAAAACCAAAAATGGAACAGGTAAAAACTTCATAGTATTTAGAGAGCGCAAATGCAGCTACTTCTAAAACACAGATGAACTGATACAAAAGTATAAAAATCAAGTTAATAGGAAAAACAAATAAAAAAATATAACAAAATATAAAAAAGAATCCGGCCTGAAGACTTTTTCAAGGGTCCCCCTCAGGCAGGGATTCAAAAAAGGGATTTTTTCTGTTAAGGAAATTCAGATATTACGTCTAATAATGATTCCTTCATGACCCGAAAATCCCCTGAAATTAGGCCTAAGAGATATACCATTTTAACAGAAAGGAAAATACAAAACAACCAATTAGAAGAAAAACCACTAATAAGTAAAAATACAATAACAAAAAACACCAAAATACCATAAACAGACACAAAAGAAATAATAAAAAGGCAAAAAACACACCTTCCAACAGTCCAGAAAATCCCAAGCTATCGATTGTGATTCCCGCCCATTAAAAACAAAGCTAACGGCAATTTAGGTAAAAATTGTAAGCTCGCAGCGCCACCTATTGAGTGATATAATATTCAAGGAAAGTTCTATTTTTTATTTAAGCCAAAGGATTAATCCCAAAGCATACCTTGTTTAATTAAAAAATTGACATTACAGTAATTTTTGGGAAATTCATTTTTAATTAAATTATTAATGAGGTTGTTTGAGGCTTCAATATAGGAGTTTTTATTATTGCAAACCTTTTTGATCCTGTTAACTTGTGAGAAAATTAGATTTTTGAAAATTTTAGAGTTTAGATTGGAATGGTATTTACATAGTTTTGTTATTTTGAAGTTGAATTCGTCCCTTTTATCGTAAATACCAACTATTGTTTTATCATTATCAATTTCGATTTTTAAATCCAGAAAGGTAGCCTCAAGTTGATTTTTATTCGTTTCTGTTAGAATTAAATCTTTTGGATAGCAATTAGTTACAATATTAGTATTGTCGAAGTCAATCAGAAGTAGGTCATCAATATATCTCCACCCGTTTATTAAATTATATTTAATTATTTTTTTCTCATAGTAATGTAGAAAAATATTAGCCAAAGCACTTGAGCACTTATATCACTCAATAGGTGGCGCTGCGAGCTTACAATTTTTACCTAAATTGCCGTTAGGTTTGTTTTTAATGGGCGGGAATCACAATCGATAGCTTGGGATTTTCTGGACTGTTGGAAGGTATGTTTTTTGCCTTTTTATTATTTCTTTTGTGTCTGTTTATGGTATTTTGGTGTTTTTTGTTATTGTATTTTTACTTATTAGTGGTTTTTCTTCTAATTGGTTGTTTTGTATTTTCCTTTCTGTTAAAATGGTATATCTCTTAGGCCTAATTTCAGGGGATTTTCGGGTCACGAAGGAATCATTATTAGA
>JAPMOR010017872.1:0-13267 GCA_026543865.1 Argiope aurantia | reverse complement strand
GATAACTTGGAAAATAAATAAGCCAAAATGTCAATTTCTGTATTACTTATATAAAACTTCATCCTTCTCAAAGAAATAAGAATCTTGAACTTTGCAATCGCTGAACTCTGAAAACGACATCTGTATTTTCCAGCTATTAGGTCAGCATCGTTCCGTTTACATAAATACATATCATCAATATTTCCTAGTTACTGAAATATGCCATTGTTTCTGATATCACACACAAATTCAAATAACTTGAATTTTGGTATTCCTCTACTTCATCCAAAATATATGGGCTGTCTAAAATATTGGAAAATTCGTACAAAAAAGAAGTGTTGTGTATCTAATATACTATGGGAGCATGTTAGGCAGTTAAAGCTGCTTTAATCCTCCTTGAAATGGACTTACACAATTTCTGTATGTTGGTAAGTGGGATATTGTACCATTCCTCGTGCAGAAACTGCTCTTACTCCCAGAGAAACTCAGAAGAAGGATAACTGGATCTCATTCTTTCTTCCAAAACAGACCACAGGAGCAATCTGATGTTCAAGTACGGTGATGGGTAGGCAACGGAAGGTGTGTAAGCAAGTCCTCATGTTCCCGAAACCATGACGGAACAATTCGACTATAGTGAATCGGATAATTATGATCATTATAGGTGCAATCTTCAGACGGAAACAATATTTGCACCGTAGAACGCAGTTGGTCAGCCATAAGAGTGACATAGTCATTCCTAATGACCTGTCCTAATCGCGAGATGAAGCCCAAACCATTATGGAGCCATCCGCATGCTTCACCGTAGAAAGAAGGAGTCCGAGTTGTATGCTTCTCAAGAGGTTCGCTACACGTAAACCCCATCCTTTGTGGGTAATAGAAAGAAATTGGATTCATTAGTAAACAAGACATGTTTCCATTGATCGGCAGTCCAGGTTTTATAATTTATGCAATTCCCTTCGAACTGTATTTTCGATACTGGGTTAAGCTGGACATTTAATAAAATTGGATGACAATCGAGCCGCTGAAAAGGCTTTTGAGGCTAAACCGCTTGGCCCCTGAAAGAGAAGAAAGTCAAAACTTAGATGGATTCACTACCTAGGAAAGGACTTGAAAACTTTTAAGCTGATAAACTGGAAAACCTTAACTAAGAAGAGGAAGGCATGGAAGGAAATTCTGAAGATTAATTGTCTACACCTATTATTTCATATTTCTTCATGGGGGAGCTAGAAGAAGAAGATTAAAACATCAGAAATCAATGAAACAGTATATCTTATTTTTTACAGGAGGGTTGGCTTCAACTTGATCCCTGCGTGTGCTGGCGCCTGATATTCATTTAATATTAAGGTGGGTTTACACTCGGCTAGTTATAAGACGACCAGTAGGCAGTGGGGACGGATTTATGACGGATTATGTAAGCAATGCATGCTCAGGTAGAAATTGATTTTTGTTTGCCTCAATTTCATAAGACATATTCAGGCATTCCATGTTTGACTATAAATTGGCGTTTTGGCGTCCCCAAATTTTTCTTTTTTTTTATTGCGCATCGTAATAAAATGATGGATATTTACACAAAGAAACATGATAAAATAAAAATAAAAAGGTCAATATACCGAAATTTGAAGAACTATAGAAAAATTGGCAAATAAAATGAAAAGAAAATTAACAATCTCGCATCAGAAAGAATAAAGAGCAAAACATCTCAGAATTAATCGATGATGTGATCGATTTTTTTCACACCGAAAATCCCACCAAATTCTACAGCCGCATGCGCATTAAGAAAAACGTGCAATACCACGGCACGTTGTTGTCCCGTTGACACAACTACTTGCCATAGACCGAACGTAATTTTTCAGCCTTTCTACGCATGCGCTGCCTACTCCCCGTCTTATAACTGACCGAGTGTAAGCCCATCCATATTAATCATTAATAACATATTTTATATTGTTACAACATAGGAACGAGAGCAGCAAAGATTCAAAGAAGTCGCTCCTTTTGACAGCGAAAACGATGATAGATCAAATTAGTCAGATGTTGATGAAATCTTGGAAAGTGAGCATGATACAGAATCGGAACAGAACACAGATTCTGAATGCTCTAGAAAATCTGATCTTCCCTGCTCTTGAGAAAAATTGCAAATCTTATATAAAATACATTATATTATAATATGAATAAATTATCTGAAATTGATATAAAAAATTCATTTTATTCTGAATAAAAAAATAATAAAAGCGTTTTTTTTAAGTAAGCATATAAAAAGGAAAAACAAAAGTTTTAAGTTTTTCTTTTTAAAAATTTTTTCTTAATAGATTAACATTTGTGTCTTAAATAGTCCATATTCTCTTCCCATAATTTATTTTTTTACAAATACCAATAAAATAAGAAGATGAGGATTAGGATAATGAAATAAAGAACAAATGGGGTAAAAATGACCCCACGCGTGTGCTAATATACAAAAAAATCAGTGCGTTTGCTGACAGGTTAAGGGATGGCCTGTTTGCAGAAGTTGCAATATTGGCTGTTTTGTTACCCTTGGATACCGTCAAGGTTTATGAAATTATAGACGTGGTATCAACCCTTTATTTACCTAATTATTTTATCGTCAATTTTTCAAATTTATTATTGAGCCATTAATTAAGTTTTGGTACAGAATAAAGCGATAAAGAAGAAAAAAAAAATCTTTTTTAATTTATTAAAATAATTAAAGTATTTTAATGTAATTTTTAGTTGATATTTACTGCCTACCATTGGAAATACGTTTTTTATGTTCTTTCAAATACTATTAGAAAAAATCAAAATATTGTTGAAGAATATCACCCGAATTTAAACGGTAGTTTAAAGTATCGTCGGCAAATAAAGGATTAAAGGCGAAATTCGATATATTTCATTCGAAAGACAGAATCAAATCACAAATCCTGTTCAAAAATTGGTAATGTTAATTGTGATTCTCTTTATTTCTCCTACAGAGACAATGGTACACGCAACACTGTGGCCAAGCAGCTATGCGGGATTTGGTTTTAGAGCAGATTGAAACTGCTCTGGCAGGACGAATTGAGCATGTCGATTTCAGAAAGCTAAGTGCCCACGACGCCATAGCCATGCTGAGTGAATATCTGAGGAAAATCACAGAAAGACTCATCAATGTAAGTCCCTTTTACTTTCTCTTCATAGAAATGTACCAGGAAAAAATACTGGAATCGTCAAAAAATTCAAACTTGAGATTGTTTCAAAACTCCCTTGGTTCGAAAAACTAATTTTTTGAATTTTATCTGTCTGTTCCTGTGAATACGATAATTGAAAAAACGGTTTGAACCAGACGGATGACATTTTTTGCGACGTTTTCACGCCGGTTTTGTTGATTCCGATCAAATTTTGTACGAAATGCTTTCAGTGGAAATCTGTCTGTCCGGTTGTCCAAACACAATTATTACGAAACTTAAAGAGTTAGGGGAATAAAATTTGGCACATAGGTTTAGAATATGAAACGAAGGCCTGTATCAAATTTGGAACCAAATCTGTCCAAAGGTTTGTTCACCTGTCGATGTGTACTTTGCCTGTATGTAAACACAGCAGCTGAAAAAAAAGCAACGATTAAAATCTTGGTTTCAACCCGTCGGAAATAAGTTGTCCAAAATGTACAGTGTGGTTGCAATTGAAGTTTCACTTTGAAATGGTCATGAAAGTAAAACTGCTGGACCAAATGCTATCAAACTTGGTAGCAGCGTAAAGAAGGTCATGGAAATATCTTCTCCACCAAAAAAGAGTTTAGAAACTCACCACCAGGAGAGAATGCTGATGCACTCAACATTATTAAACAAAATAGAACGCGAAGACATCGGTTTAAAATGCGTTTAATCATTTCTGAAACGTTTTACAAAGCAAGTTCCATGTGGCGTTCACCATTTTCTGAAAGCGCGTTAAATCGCATTACTGCATTCTTGCCGGCGTCCTGGCATAGGGGTAGCGCGTCTTCCTCGTGATCTGGGCGTCCCGGGTTCGAGTCCCGGTTTGGACATGGTTGTTCTTTCATTGTTCTATCTGTGAGATGTGTGAATGTGCCCTTCTGTAAAAAGGGGTTGTGCAAGCGAATGAGTGATGCGTGAGTAGCTAAGTCGTACTCTTGGCCCTAGTTGTCGCTACTATAGAAACAAGAGACGCACCCCCTCAGGCTTTAACTCGGCTGTCTCTGACGGAAATTTCCATGATCTTCTTTAAACTATTACCAAGTTTGATAACCTTTGGTTCAGTAGTTTTACTTTTATGGCCATTACAAAGTGAAACTTTAATTCTAACTACAAAAAATGTATTCGATTTTAATTTCTAGTTATGCGTTAATAGCATACCAACAATTATTCACGAAAAAAAGTTACCAATCATTGTGCGATATTTTTAAGCCAAATTTCGACATTTATTTTCTATTCTTCGCTAACACCATGTGGTTAATACATACGTGCTGAATTTCTTTACTATACTATGAAGCTTACAACTCTGGGGGGACACCGATAACTCTGGGAGGGAACACCGAAACTGAGGGGGGACAACTCTGGGGGGACACTGTGTGGGACACCGAAATAAAAATCTGAGCACTTTTGCCCCTCATGGCCTTGCCCAAAATCCAGAATATTGTGTGGGAAGGTAAGATAACACTTTTATTAAAGCCTATGCGAGAAAGCTTTTGGAAGACCACTCCACCTGTTACTTTCTCACCTGCTAAATATAAACCAGGTGCTGTGATCATTCAAAAAAATTTTATTATTTGTATGGGAACGCAATAATGGGAAAATACAGCGAGCTAAATGGATGAAATTTTACATTTGGTTCTTTAACCAATATTGTACATATATTGTATATATATTTTCCATAATCACTTGCTGAAATAAGGAAATTTTGAGAACGCTTCTTTAAATACCGAGTGATTATATATATGTATATATATATATATATATATATATATATATATATATACTTATATATATATATAACTATGGGACCGTAACTATGATACTTTTTCAAAGAATTGAATAAAATTTTGATTCAAAGTATTTTTAGGTTTGTGCTTAAGAAGGATAGGAAAAATAACAGTTAAACTCAAATTTTTACGATTACAGTAGCAAAGTTTCAAAATTTTCAAATGGCATCACCAACTTTTTTTTTATATTGAAATGCGATCTTTACATTAAAAAAACAATAAATGATTTTCGTGCAACAAGTACCGTTTATCAATCGATTAAAAAAACATTTCAAACATATATTCCAGCAATTTATTTCACAAAAAGTAAAATTTAAACTGCACGAGCATGCGCGAAAAAAAGTAACTTCCATTAACATTCACAAAAGCTCAAATAAAAATATTAAGTTGATTTTTACGAGGCCGTGCCTGGTGGTAAGGTCTCGGCTTCGGAACCGGTGGGTTTCAGGTTCGAGACCCGATTCCACCGAAGAACCGTCGTGTAAAGGGGTCTGTTGCGCGTTATATCCGTCCTGACCAAACGTCCTCCCTCTGGTGTGGTGTGGAGAGGGAGGTGCCAGCTCAGGTGTCGTCCTCGTCATCTGACCGCTGTTCAAAATTACGAGGTCCGTCCCAAAATAGCCCAAGTGTTGCTTCAAACGGGACGTTAATATAACTAAATCAAACCAAGTTGATTTTTACTCTAAACTAAACCTAGAAAAGTATAATTTTTATCATGCATCTAAAAGAAATAAAATAAATTTGAAATATGATAATTTGTAAAAAGATAAGTGCAAGAAAATGTATGTTGGCCTTTTTCCACGATAAATTCCGAAAATAGGGCGTCGCAAAAGAGTTATATTTTTTTAAAATTCAAAATTTTATATACAGAATGCTACCATGCTAAGACCTGTCCTAATATATGCCTGCCCAGGTTAGGCATGTGCTGCTAAAGCCAACATCAATATTATGGACACGTGCCAAAATTTTATCTTGAAACATATCTCTAAATCGAAATGATTCAACGACATTAGGCGTGAACTCAATATTTCCTCCATTAAAGAATTTATGAAAATATTAGCAAAAAAAATGTAACGACATATCTCAGATAGATGACGATGCAGTAAAATAAATAGAAATCAACTTCTCAAAGCCGAATATTAAAAGACCCAGAATCATTTTTCTATAATAAAACTGAAACTCTACTTAATACCTTCCATTCAAACAAATACGGATCCTTTACTTAAACTCTGTAAATTAACCCTTCTTTTACAAAATAATTAAAAATAACAAGAAATCGTAATCGAAGTTTCTCATGGATCGTTTCGCACCTCATCGTGGACTCAAAACATATCCCTGTCTATCCCATCCTCTGCACACCTTCTCACAACAAAGTAAGAATTTCAAGGTGAAAATGCTAACAAGCCTTAAGCCGTCTTCCAACGACCTGTGGCTTTACGGATATGACCGTAAATCTTCCAACTGACCCATTGTTGGACCAACCCCGCCTATGGTTGCTATCTGGAGTTTCCAGCAAATTATCGGTAAACTGAACAGACATCAAAGAACCCCGGAAAACCACAAGAAAGGGGAAAGAGGGGAAAGTGTGCCATGTCTGCAGACGCACAGGTAATCGGAAGGGGGCTTTACGTACTCTTCCCCCCTCCACAGATGAAAAGATATTTCCCACTGGTCACTGAAAAAAGCCACTAATCTAGCCACCAGACACTCCTAGAAGCCACCTGAACTCCAGACCAGCCAAAAAGACTTTACCATTAACTGCAGAGGAAGTCCACAGCCATGTCCACCACCTAGTCATTGGCGCAATTTCCACCTTTCTCTTTGGTACACGTTTCAGACGAATCTGTATGTTTCAGACCGCCTTAACATATATTTGAAATTATGTCTTTTATGAACACAATAATGAAAAATATTTTGATTTAAGCGAGTAAAATTTGGAAAGGAGGCTTTTCATCGAATTTGTATATTTCTACTAAATTTAACATAATCTATTAAGACAAAACTTGTTTATCTTTCTGACTGAACATGATAGCTATAAAGCAAACAGAAATATATGAACAATAATTGATGCGCCGTTTTAGAAGTTTAAATTTTTGCCTCGTATTAAATTTTAAACCAAATCCATCAACAAATTCAGCATCCGTCAATCTGTGAATTCCCATGCATTATAACACGATAACTAATGCATCCAACAATTTAGATAAAGGAACTCTAGTATTCAATTTTCTTACTAAAATTATAGCTCTACATAGTAAAATCTTATGTATGGGTGTTATCTTCATGTGAGCTAGAAGTCAGACTCCTGTCCTCGGGTGCTCAGGGGCCTTTACCCTCAGAAGCTACTGCACAAACTCAGCTTAAAATAGGTGACTTCGTCAGCGGGCTTGTCTATGACAAGGGCCATAAGTAACAACAGCATAGATCTACATGAAATTTTGATTTCAATAGGCCGACGAAAAAGCATCCAAAACGCATACTTACTTTTCTTCTTTCTACTATGAAACGAAAAAAGTTCATATGCGAAAACCTGAAAAACAAAAATCTGAGCATTCGTGTTGTTCATGGCTTTGTCTTAAGTTTCTCTTTTTTTATGCCGATTGGAGGAACATAGCATCCTTATTGGGAAAATGCGGAAAATCATACCTGCTAGGTTTTGTTATAAAAAACAATAATTTTCAGGTAAAGTATCATTCAGATGTATCGATTTCTACTTTTTCGTGTACATAGTATTCGTTAAAAAATTTAAATTCAAGATTTTGACGAATCTCGATGTTTCAGACCTCATTGAGTTCGAAAAACACATTTTTAGAAAATGTCCATTTATATGTCTGTCTGTTTATATCAAAGACAACTCGAAAATTCTTTGAGCTAGACGAATGAAATTTGGTATACAGTTTTTACACCAAATACACAGTATTGGTGTAAAAACTTTTGGTAAAAATACTTTTGAGCTAAATCCGTTCAGAAGAAGTCTGTCTGTTCAGCGATTCGAATACAAGTTAAATCTGTACCTAAAAAATCGAAGAGAAGTGGATGGATAAAATTCGGTTCACAGATTTAATATCTGTATTGTAAATACTTATCAAATTTAATCCCAGTTCCAACAAGGAACTGACCATCCGTCGGTCTGTACTTTCAAAAATAAGCAAAAGCTACAACACTTAAGTCAGAAACGCAATGACTTCAATATATCAAATGTGGTATGGGATTTTATGACTACAAGTGTAGTTTTGAGTCAAAGTTTTGTTTCAATTCGGCTTGGAAAAACATGTCTAACACATAATTTATATTTTCGCATGATATTAACCTTGTGCCAGAGATTAATCGCCAAAAAACTCGCCCAGGATCACACGATAGATTCAATAAAATTACTAAATTCAAGCGAATGGTTAAAAATTCTTATCTATTCTATGCCAATTTCATGGAAGGCATTTTCGGGGATAACATCCTTATTTGAGAATATGCGATGAAAGTTCTGAGAACTTATTAAGATGTTGATTAATTCAGGCCACTTGCAAAATGACGGGGTTTAAAATCTAACTTCTTTTCTTCCATTTACTAAAAGGGGCCGCGGTGGCCTGGTGGTAAGGTCTCGGCTTCGGAACCGGAGGGTTTCAGGTTCGAGAAACCATCCCCCCCCAAGAACCGTCGTGTAAGGGTGTCTGTTGCACGTTAAATCCGTCCTGACAAAACGTCCTCCCGCTGGTGTGGTGTGGTGTGGAGAGGGGGGTGCCAGCTCAGGTGTCGTCCTCGTCATCTGACCGCGGTTCAAAATTACGAGATCTGTCCCAAAATAGCCCTAGTGTTGCTTCAAACGAGACGTTAACATAACTAAACTAAACTCCATTTACTAAAATGAGAAATAAAGAAGAATATAGATGTATATATTCTTGTTTTCATAACATTCTGCGAAACGTTTTTTTTGCAATACTATTTTCTAAAAAGTTTTTATCGATTACCTTTTTCTCTTTCCAGCAAAATCTCGAATTACCGCCACTCGCCAACAGCCCTGTATTCAGCATAATTGAGCAGAAAAAGATATCGTAAGAAAAAAATATATATATTTTTCCTTTTGTTTATTTATTAGAAATTCTCATTCTGATTCGAATCGCACTGCATTGACTTAATTCTGTATTACTTTTTCGTAAACGAAGTGTAGAAGAAATATTGTAATCGCCACAAAATTCAAACTGGCGATTTTGAAGAATCATCAGGTTTTAGACCTCCCTGATTTCGAAAAACATATTTTTGGCATTATGTCCGTCTGTCTCTCTGTGATAAAAGATAACTCAAAACCGTTTTGAGCGAAACGAATGAAATCTGGGTTTCAGCTTCGTGACCCGATTCCACCGAAGAGCCGTCGTGTAAGTGGGTCTGGTACACAGTGAACAGCGTCCTCCCGCTGTTGTGGTGTGGAGATGGGGGTACCAGCTGAGGTGTCGTCCTCGTCATCTAATCGAGGTTCAAAATTACGAGGACCATCCTAAAATATCCCTAGTGTTGCTATTAAAAACGGGACATTAGTTTAACGTAAGTTTAGTTTACGTAAGTTAGACGTTAGTTAGACGTAAGTTTAGTTTAGTTTAGATAACTAATCTAAATTAAACTTACAATAAATTTGTTGATTTTTATCAAATTTTTCGCAAATCCATTCAGAAGAAGACCCTCCACCCAGCTGCTCGAATATACGATAGATTCAGTAAAAATGCTAGATCCATGCCAAAGACGTACATTTCATCATTGTTGCTCACCAATGAAGTATTCGTGGCCTTACTTAAGATCTGCGATTTTATCAAGGGGAAGAGAATAAAACCTTTATTGAAAAGCTTGCAAGAAAATTTCGGAAAGACAATTTTCCTCTAGTTTATCATAGGTTCAAAATCAGTGCATAACCTCCTGTAAATGATAATAATAAGACTGAAGGCAAATGTTAGTTAAATTGGGTTTTATTCAAGTTCCACAATTTTATGCGTCGGGAGAAGGAGAAGTCATATCAACTCTCCGACCCGCCCAAGGGCACACGGATAATAAATACTGAATGACCAGACCGCCGCAACAGCAATACAGGCGGTAACTATGGTTGAATCCTAAGGGCCATCACCGACCACGGTACAACCCTTCCCTAAGGAAGTGGGTCCCGTCATCTATAGAAGGAGTCAGATTCCCACCATTTCGTATACCCTATAGAATGGCGAGATCCAACCACTATGCCGGAAGCATCTTATCCTCATTTCGAGGTGCCCTCCCCCTTCCGAGGGGATGGGGAGAAGGTAAAGAACATTGAAAAGCATGCGAAAAAGTCACGGGGGAACAACCCTCGCTGTTTTGCATAGGTTTTTATTTAGAAAACAGTTGCGCAAATATCAATAATATAGATCCAAAATACTGTTTAGATTTGAAGGCAAAGTACAGTTAAACTGGGATTCTAAATTTCACAAAATATTTGCCAGTAAAGTTTAAAATACTTAAATATTGACATACGCTGGGAAGAACTTACAAGTGCTCTAAATTCGTTTTAAATTTAAAGCTGTAGATGTTTTATTTTTCCTTATGAAAGTGCAAAACTCTCATCTCAGATACCATCTTAATGGTATTCGCCTTGGATCGTTTTGAAATGAAGTTTTGTATTAAAAGGCTGAATAAATAATATGTATTTTATATGAGAAAGCACATTAATTGCTGATATTGACATAAATTTTTATATTTTACATCGAACAACAAGGCAATAAATTTAAACTGAATTATACCGGGTTTACATTCGTCTAGTTATAAGACGGCCAGTAGACAGCGCATGCGTAGAAAGGCTGAAAAATGCTGTTCGGTCAGTGGCAAGTAATTGTCCCGACGGGGCAACAACTTGGCGCTGTATTGTATTTTTATTTTTTTTATTTTTGCGCATGCAGTTGTAGATTTTGGCGGTTTTCTTGGAGTGAAAAAACTTATCACTTATCATAGATTGATTCCGACATTTTTTGCTCTTTGTTCTTTCTGATGCAAGGCTGTGGTTTTTGTTGTTTTTTTCATTTTATTTGCCATTTTTTTTCTATGACTTTCCAAATTGAGGTATGTTGATTTTTTTTTAAATTCTACCATGTTTCTTTGTATAAATATCCATCATTTTAATAGATACGCAGTAAAAAAAAAGAAAATTCATGAGCACCAAAACGGCAATTTAAAACCAAGCACGGAATGCGTGAATCTATCATATGAGATTGTGGCAAACATAAATCAGTCCCTTTCTGCGCATGCGCTGCCTACAGTCTGTCTTATAACTTGCCGAGAGTAAACCCGGCATTAATTCAAGTTAATTATAGTTGAGCGGGGTATGATGTGCCAGCGTCCTAGCTTAGGGATAGCGTATCTTCCCTGGGATCTGGGCCCGAAGGGTTCGAGTACTGGTTCAGGCGTTGGGGTTCTTACCCTGTGTTCTATCTGTGAGGTATGTGAATGATCCCCCGGGCATATTTATTCTCCCCCTTATTGTCTTATTGTCCCCCTTATTGCATATTGTCTTCTATCTGTGAGGTGTGTGCAACAGCCCCCAGTAAAAAGGGGTTGTGTAAGCGAATGTATGTGTGTGTCATTTTCATTTGAGCTAGGAGTCGGACATCTACCCTGGGGTGCTTAGGGATCTTTACCCTCAGAAGCTACTGCACCACCTTTTCCAAGCGGGCACGACATCATCATCATGGTATGACGTATACAATCGATTGCAAAATATTCCTCGGAATGGTGAAGATGATAGTAAGAAACTAAAGCCAGGGGACGGGGAGAAGATATTAAATGTAACTTTATCCTTATTCTTTTTTTATGATATGCCTTCGAAATGAATCAGCATTTCTATTAAAAGTGAAATGTGCTTTTTCTTGAGGTCCTTAAAAATCTGGACCTTGTTTAGGCATCTTATAAGCAATTGAATTTCATTTCTTCAGTATCAGACAGAGATGTTAATGAAGAACACTTGCAGCTATATAGTAATATTTCTCTTTCATCTCGATTTAGGGTCAGGAGGATAATCCAAGAATATGAAGTGGAATGTGAAAAATTAGAAAGAAGATTAAGAATTTTAAAAGGTTATATTCGAATGTATCTGGACCCTAAGAAAAAGTTGGAAATGAAGTAAGTGCGTTACACAGAATTTTAAATTTGTTAAAAGTATTTATTTAGCATCGCTTGCTTAAGGTTCTTAGGGAGAACATTTTATAATCCATTTTTCTCTCACTTCCATTTATATTAGAGTTCTGAAATTTCATACAGTGTCTGGTTTTCAGTTATTATTTAATATTTTAAAAATCTGAAAGTCTTAATTACTGATTAATGTATATAATTAAGCTGTTGTTTCATAGAAGTGGCGCCATCTAGAAAACATTTCAGGAAATTTTCAAGTTCAATAATGCTAGTGACCATGAATTATGAACAACTATGAAAACATAAAATAAAACTGAAAAACATAAAATAATTAGAATAAAAAGGATCTAGCACTTTTTTCTTAGTGTAGTAAAAAGTAGGGAAATAATGTTTTTCTAACAAAAAAAACAAGCAATATATTAAAAAATCAAGACACAAAAATTAAGTCTAGCCACCACCCGATATGACATTGGCATGTCATGCAACATCAAACAAACATAAAAATATATTTAAGAATCATCAAAAATTACTACAAAACAATTTTTATAGCACACATTCAGAAATATTTAAGCTGTTAAAAAAGCAAAAATATGGTATGTTAATAGGCAAAAAAATTCACTAAAAATATACAATAGAAAAGCTGTTTTAAAATTTAAAAATATACGAATAAGTCATTGTACCTGCTGTTCCACATTTGTTTATCAACTCTCTATAATCTGATATGAAAATAAAATTCCACTTGCTTCATAACATTTCTTTGTAAATTATATTGGCTTGGCGATCACTTCGCTTCTCATGAGATTCGTTCTGTCTCTGTAATTCAGTTGCGATGCGATTTAAGGAAAGACGATTACTTCGCTCAACAGATCTCCTTCCCTAACTGTGGCCATTCGTTCTCTGATATTCGCTAATCGAACGTTTCTTTCCACTAAATTTTCATTATCGTGCAACAAATGAAGCGTTTTGGCATTTAATGTGCTCCGGCCAAGGTTGCATTTTCTTTTTGGGGGGCATAATGAATTTTGAATAGCTGTTTAAAATCCGACAATTCAATTAAAAAAAGAAATGTATCGTATATGCATACCACAGATCTTGCTGTTTGCGAATGCGCAGTTTGAGATTTTCGCGCATGCGCTGATAAATGCAAAAAACAGATACTGCTGTTTTACGCATGCGCGAATCGTAGTAGGAAAA
>JAPMOR010017849.1:19271-50384 GCA_026543865.1 Argiope aurantia | reverse complement strand
AATCGTTGAAATAGAATGCTTAAAATTCATATTCGATTTTTATGGTACTTGTGCATTAATCACATGCCAGGGTACAGAAAAACTATCAAAGAGCACACAAAGGATTTAGTAAAAATGCTAAATTCCCTCCAAAGAACTGTATTTACTGTCTTTTCATACTGTTATGCAAGACATTTAGGCATTCTCTCTCTCTCTTTCTAAATGTATTTGAAATTTGTTAATTTCAATCAAACTAAGATTATAAAAGCTACTAAATATAGAAGATGATTTCAAATTTTATAACTACTAATATTTTCAAATTTTTTAAAAAAAATCACGCTAGTTAATTCTTGTGTAGCTAAATGAAGCAGAGTTTTACATCTTCAGTGTTATTAATTTCTACGAGTTTTACTTGACAATCCATAATGGATTCTTTTTTCATGCAAATGAGAAATCCTTGAATAGTTTGCTTTTAAATATTCTTAAGATAGAACAGTTTCATTTTTTAGACAATGATTCTTATAGACATTTTATATGGTAATAAAAATATCGAGTCTCAAATTATTATCAAAATTAATGATTATTCTTTTGAATACTTTAAAATTATAAATTAGGTGTACTTATGCAACGTGGAACTAATTTCAGATTGCATATTATTATGAATATTTGCTTTTATAGCTTTTTAAAGAAAAAAGTTCGAAATTTGCATTTTCTGAAAATTATTAGATTGTTCAAGTCTGCCATGTAATGAAGTATAATTATGTTTATAATTTGCTATTAGCTATAATGAATCATAAATTAAAAAATTATAGCAGGTTCTCGATTGTATAAATTTGGTTGAAATTCAGCTTTCGAAGAAGTATTACTACTTTGTATGTGAGAATAAAATAGATATAACATTATTCCAAAAAAAAAAAAAATAGGGGAGAAAACCTTTATACTTATTGGCTCTAAGAAGGTTTAACTTCGGATACTTATTTAATACATTTTATAGAGAAATTTAAAGAACACGGAAATACTTTCTGCGTACTCTAATGCAAAATTTTACATCGAGGCTCGCCAGAGGATCAGTGATAAGATTTTATTTGTTAGAGACTTCGATTATGCAGAAAGTGGATAAAAAAACAAGAGATATCGAAGAAAATATTAAAAACAATTGAGATTTGGGGGAAAAAGTAGTCTTCTTTTATATTTATAAACATTTTAACTGCATGACAATACGTGAAGGAATAATTTGTGCAAAGACTCAATTATAATCCTATGCAACATTTTCTCGATAGAGAAGAAGTTATAGAAGATTTTTCTGGTATATTATATATATATAGAAAGAGAGAGAGATTAAGAAAACCCGATTAAGATCTTTATAAATTTAATTTTTCAAAATGTTGACAAGGCTTATTCACTATCTATTTCCCTTGACATTGTCTTGCACATTTTCAACAACCAATTACATGGAATTTTTTTTATATAAAAATAAAAATATCGTTATTTTTTCTTAAGAAATATTTTTACGGGAATAAATTTTAATAGGCGTTTTTATGCTTTTTATTTAAAAGAACCATGAACCGATTGATGGAAGTTGTAAAGAATTCAGATTTACAATATATACGTAAGTAGAAGAAATTCCTTTGGTTTCATAGCTCTTATAAAAGCTTTTAAAGATATCTGGTCTTAATTATCATGCGAGAACATGAACATGATGTTGTTTTGGTAAAGATGTTTTGAAGCTCGAAATCGCGCAGGCAATGAATAAAGCATAAATGGCAATTTTCATCATCATCTTTTAATTGCATATATTTTTTATCTGCTTTTACCAGTATTGCATTATTATTATGTATGTTTCTTTGAAAGTCGATGCGTTTTTAAAAGGTTGACGTAGAACTATGACATCTTAGCTGTTATTTTCATGGAATGTAATTTTTTCGGAGGAAATTAAATAATTTAATTTTTATAATATTAAAAAAAAATTTCACCTGTGTTTAATAACAGTTTTGATAAAAGTATTTTCTCTTTCCCCCAATGGGGAAATATCACTTCATTCATTCTTAAGTGGGAAACATTGAAAGATTTGACACCTGTTCTAAGATTAATCCATTATGAAAATGTTTAATGATCTCAGAAATCAGAACATAGCAGTTTATGTTTACAAAAATATTGTTTTCATAAAAATTATGTATAAATTAATATATTTAAAAATTTATTGGTAAAAAGTTTATTATTTGGAAATCGCATTGCGATGGAAACGCTCGTTATTCAGCTTCCAAACGTGGCATTTCTCTTTGGAGAACATGGTGTTGTTTTGGTTTGGGGGTTTGAAGCTCGAAATCACGTAGGCAATAAATAGAGCATAAATGGCAATTTTCATTTTCAATTTTTTCTTGGCTGGCAAAAAAGTTTTAGAGCTCTCGTAAGCTGGTTCAAACTGGTTAATGACTTAAATTAATGAAGACAAATAATGACTTAAAATACTAATGTTCTCACATGATAACTTGAAATTTGTGATCGTAGATTCCTTTTTTTATTTTTCTGTTTCAGGCATGCATATAGCTTTAATTATATACCTTCCTTTTTCATTAGTGAAGTCATCAATTTGAACATAGTTTTCATTGGATATTACAAAAAATCTCATTTAAAGACTCGTCTATAAAATTTATCATCTTTTGAAAAGCTCAAACATGCCCTAAATTGCAGTTATCTTTGCGTAAGCTAGATACTAATCAGAACGTCAAACGGTGAGATTGAATTAGGAACTCGTGCAATTTTAAAGGCTGACATGAGAACTTCTGCATCGACAAAAATGTACCATTCAGCAATTCCTCAATGCTTTCGGAAGAGGAGAATGCCATTGGCTGGATTCTTTTGAGATCGATGATTGTGCTAATATTCATTTCGGGTTTAATTTAATGCCCACAGTGTGAAGTTGGTGGCATCTGAACGAAGTTTATGGTTAAAGACTCTTTGTCAATTAAGCATGGTAAAATGATTTTTATGCAAAGAATTTATTTAAATTTAATTCGTTTAATGGAATACTGATTGCTAATTACATTAACATATTAGAAGGTAATAAATTAAATCAGAAAAACTGCATTAAAATTTTTAGGAATTTAGAAGATGTAATAATGTAAAATTTGATATTCTTTTTTACATTTTTTTCATTTATTTTATCTTAAATATAGTAATAAAATTTCTTAACGATGAATTTTGTTATTTTCCCAACGCCCAATTGTAATTTCTGGATAAAATGTCTTTTTGAAATTTAAGACAATAAATTAGTTGAGCCAAACGTTACATGATGTTTTCTTAAAATTGTTATGTGTAATGATATGTTTCGCATGTCCTAAATTGCAAATATTTTTACATAAGCTAGATTCGTCAACTGATGTGGCTGAATTAAAAGTTTGTACAATTTTACTCGAAGATATGAGAATTTATGGTATGAAAAAAAAATGTCTTTCAGTATTTTTAATACTAATGGAATGACGAATTCCATTAGCTGGATTCTTTTGAGGATCCATGATTTGTTTTTATATTCAATTCGATTTTAATTTAACTTTTGAGAAGTGAAGTTGTTGTAATTTGATAGAAGATCTCAAAAATCTGTGATTTAAGCACAGTTAAAGATTTTTAAAAATCTTGACATTTTTTTTTACTGTCTCAAGTATAATAATAATAAAATTTCTTTAGTGTTCATTATTTTCCCAACGACAAGTTGTAACATGTACAGCTTGTCGTTTACATATTACAACACATTTTGATACTTGTAAATGTTTCTATTATGCCATTCATAAATTAAGTATGATCAATATAAAAATTCTAGTAATTTCATAAGTTGTTGGTTTTTATAGAGTTTGATTCACAGAACTTTAAACTAACTGGATTAAGTAAAATATCTTTTAAAAATTATCATAACGTACAAAACCTTTTCTCATTATGATGTAAGACTGATTAAATGCCAAATTAATGTTTTAGAAAAAGGTCTTGTTATAAAGCAACCAGCTATGGAGCTGCTATTATTTCTTTTCAAACCGACTATGATGGTCTGATGAGGTAAAAAGGTTTTACTTTTTCCTGTAAACATCAACACCTAGAAGTTGATGATCTTTGAAAACCCACCAAGATAAATATTTGTCCTTTCAGAAATTTGTTCTGCGATCTTAAAATAAGATCCCACATAAATTTCTTCATTTAGATGGGATTTTTCATCTCTAGATATGCGCTAGTCACATGTGTTTAGGATATAAAAAGATCTTAAAGTCTAAATATGAAGAGAGTCCAAACAATTGATGAACGGATCAACGAATTGATTGCGTCCATCTTATGTAACCTGGACGCAATCTTGAGGCCTAATAAGACTGGCTTGGTGAAAACCAAGTCCAATTTCTCCTGGTTTTCTCGAAAATAATGGTCAATTAAGTTCTTCCGCTGTTTTATGACGCATTATTGACAAAGAAACTGCGCACCGCTCCCCCCCGGGAACAACAAGGAAACTGAATTTGGGAAATCGGCCTTCCTTCTCCATTATTTGACCCTGCAGAATGTGACGCTCCGAAGTTTTCCTACAGACTAGATCCTATAGAGAAAGGAAAAGTAGGATAACATGGAGATTCGGATTTTTATTTATTTTATTATTATGAAATTTAATATTCACGTTTTTGTTCATACTTATGTTTTTATTCTTTTATTATTGTAGTATTTAATGTTGATTTTTGTTTATGTTCACTATTTATATGTATCGAAAAATTCTGTAATTCCGATGGTAGTGGAGTTTGCCATAATTGAATTAATTCATTTTATTGGACCTTCTTATAAGTCTCTGGTAAATTACACAAAACTATATGAAATATTAAAAATTTTTTTTCTTTAAGTTCATTTTCTAGCTTAAAAGAAAATATATTATGATTGTTTTATAAAAATTAAATAAAGAAAAAAATTTAATGCATGAAGCAAACCTTCCCACAATCAGTAATTTTTTTGAGATAATGCTAGATGATTTATTACAACTTATTGATATTACTAAAGATTTTCTTTAAAGCTAGAGATAAATGCATAGCGTTTATGAGGAATTTATATTAAAAATAGATATGCCTCAAATCTATAAAAATAATATTCTTATAACTTCAAGATATATCATTTTCAATTTAATGCAATTAAAAAATTAGTATAAATTGTTTTTAATTTCAGTTGCTGACTAAACTATTTTACATTAATAAAATGAATATAAAATTTCCAAAATTAGTTACATCGAGTTAAATAAATATTTAATTTATTGATTAACTATGAAAAAAACCAGAGTTACTATAAAATTATTTTCATCATGAATTTTTTTATATAAATTGTACAATTAATAAGCTTTTCAAAAAATAAGTAAAAATATGACATGTTAAAGGAAATAGTTTTGACTTTCATTTGCTGTCTAATAATAAAATAATAATATTGCTGTACTAATAAAATAATTTGCTGTCTTAATAAAATGAACATAGAGTTTTCAAAAGTAGTTACATCGAATTAAGTAAATATTTAATTTATTGATTAACTGTGAAAAGACTATAATTACTATCAAATTATTTTCATCATGAACTTTTTTTTAGAAATAATGCGTCTTTTTACCAAAAGTGTTCCAGAATACAATTTTAAGCTTGGATGTAAAGCACATATTGGGAATCAAAACATATGGGCGGAATTCTCCGATCTTATCTTCTTAATACAACTGCCTCTTCAAAACCACAATAGAGAAGCAAGGCTTTTGAGAAAAAATAATGCCTTTTTACAAAAAAAACCATCAAATTTTGTAAAGACTTCAAATTTTTTTTTATATTTTTACTCTTCGTACAGAAATTACATTTTCCCGAAGCTTCAAAAATTCAAAATTCGAAAACGAGCTTTCCTAAAATGTTCAACTGAGAAATTTTATTTTAACTTTTAAAAAAGAGAACCATTCTATTAGTTTTTTCAAAAGCTGTTCTTTTTTGTGTTGCTGAATATTTCATCCGATTTTCTATACAAAAATTCGTTCTCGTAATATTTTTGAATTCTGCTTTTAAGTGCTTCGATTTTTGATCAAAAGGAAAACTATCATTTCTTTTTAATCCGTGCGAACAAAATGGGTTTCAATCAAATGAAGATATTTTTATTAGAGTAAATATGTTTTTCTTTCAACAGAAGCATTGGAAAGAAGCAGATTTCTTCTGCTGCAGAAGCAGAACGTCTTTTTTCTTTTCATACTTGTTGATTGTTTGGAAATAATCAATTAATTCAACTGAAAGGTTAGAGAAAGCATCTGAATCTATAATGAGGTACTTGAGTTCCTTTGAAAGAGTTTGCTTAAAAATTCATACCGATATCAATTATTTTTTTGTTTCAGAACAACACTCATAATTTTGAATTTTGAGTTCATTCTAATTTTCAGTTACCATATTTTCAAAACTCACATATTATTTCCCTTGCACTGGTAAAGCGAATCATGATGATCGTGTGACAAATTCTCGGTGTTGGTTCCAAACGGTTGCAGGTTCGAGACATGGTTCTGCGGAAGACCAATGATAAAATTTTAGATAAAAAAAAAAGAAATTTTAATAAAAAAACAGCTATAATTGATGGATAACAAGACCTTCACAGAATAAATTTTTATTGAAATTATATTTTAAATTTCGGTGGCTTTAAGAGAATGATTTTAAACATTATTTTCACATTACAGCAGATACTCTAATCACCATTTAGGCTAAGAAAACTTCTTATATTTTATTTTAGCCCAAATTTGCTTAACTAGAAGCAGGAGCTCACGTACAGAATTTTTTTTAATTTTAAATTATGAACATTTCACTGACTGCTATAATTTAGTTTTATGTTTTTTAAAGGAAAAAATTAATAATTAAAAATTGAGCGGTTAATATATTATTCGTGCTGTCTATGACACACACACGATAAATAATCATTCTTCTTTTTTCCAAGAAGGATCTCTCACCATAATTCGTTTCTTTTACTTTTACAGTTGCTAATAATAAAAAAAAAGAAAATAGTTAAATAGTAAAAGAAAGACTAATTTTTATCAGGAGAGTAGTGCTTTTTTTAATAATTTTATATTTCTGAATGATATTTTAATATTTTTTTCATTTCATAAACTCTTTAGCTTTTCATACAACGAGTCTATTGTAAATATACATAGATAAATGTTCGCTATGAAATTTTTATATATGTTGTGTTAAAATATATATTCATTATAGATGTTCTTTGAATCTGAATTTTTATTCTTTTAATGCACTTCGTAGTGTATTAAAGATAAATTAAAAAAAGACATATGGATAAGTCGCTTTCTAAATCACAAAAGTGTCTTTCTGATTATAGCTTAAGTTTCACATTTATTCAAATACAAAACGCAATACTTTAAACAAAATTTAATTTACTTATGAAATATCTGACATTTATTCTGAAAATAATAATAATAATATATTTTTGTTGAGGATGAAGAATTTAAATATTTATATAAAGTATAAAATAATTACAATCTGAAGAGGTGCATTTAGTTTTACATTGAACAGGATAAAATCTGATGGACGAAAGGAAGTATCCATTCTTTTAATCTCACGTGAGATATATTTAAAATTTTTTTTAAGTTTAAAAGAATAAAAAGAGGCATATAAATAAAGGAATATAAGAATTTTTAAAAAAAAAGATTTATTAGAACTCAAAATCTCCGTATTAAAAACTCTTTTCAATAATTTAATTTTTAACTTCATGTTAAAAATGCAGTAAATAGATTATTTGATCTTTTTCAAGTTCTTATTCGAAAAAAAAAATCAAATAAAGGCAAAAATACTCTTGACGTTACCGTGATTGCGTAGTTTGCACTTTGGTTTCAGATTTAGGAAAAGTTTGGTGATGGCCATTAAATATCATTCCAGATTTAAGAAGTTCCAAAAATATATTGATAGCTTTTTAATGCACAGAATCGAAAAGTTAACCACTGCATTTGAATTCAAAAATTATTTTGTTTAAAAATAATTCTTTTGAAATGAGGTGCTGATTTGACAATTCTAATCAAATTAGTTATATATAAACTGACAACTGAAATGTTTCAATGTGCAATAGCTCTGATAAAATTCTTAATACTTGTGGAATGTTTTTTTGCATATTAATTATAGCTTAATGTACGAAAAAGTTTAATATCAATCAATCATGTTAGGGAACATTGGTTTTCTTCTTCAAATTACTTAATTTCAACTTCGGAGTCGAAAGATTACATATTTAAGCTCCATTTCTACTAAATATCACAGCCGTCGTGGGAATATAAATGATAAATTGCAATTTGACTGAATGTCTTTAAACTTATTAATGTAGAATTTCAGACAATAAAGAAATACTTTAGATGCTACTTTACTTGCCTGACCAAACTCTCCCACTGGGTGTCATTTCAAAAATAAGGATGAAAAGCTTCCGGTATGGTGATTGGTTCTCGCCACCCAGGTGGGTATAGGAAAAGGAGGGGGTTGGCTACCTCCCTTCGATGACTGGAGGTACTTCCCAAAGGAAGGGTTTCACCGTGGCCGGTTATCTCCAGTGGTCACGGTGGTCCAGTCATTCCGTTTTATTTGTATGCTTAAGGGCGAGTCGGAGTAGTCAGTCAGTAGTTACCTGACCAAGCTCAAAATTATGAGATATCCGCAAAATTCTTGTATAAATCAAAGTAGACAGCTCATCTAAAAGAACTATCACACTGAATCTACCATTTGATAACCATTTCTTGTGGTATTAAAAAAGCTAAATCAAATCTTGAGCAATGTCCTCATATTGAAGTAACGTGGCATTTCAGACAATGAAGAAGTGCTTTAGATGTTATTTTAGTATCTGACTGACTCAAATCAATTTGATCTTCTCACAAAATCCTTACATAGTTAACTTAAAATGCTATCGAACTGAGTCTCGCTAATATATACTCATTATTTTTCTACTTAACACAAAATTATTTTTATTCTGCATTATTATAGTCATTACTTTTTGTTAATATTTATGTAAATCTAAAAAATAAAACTTTTTTAGCCAATAATTGTGTGATATTGGATATTCAAACTTCCTTTTTTAAAAAAGTATTTAGTTACTAGGAGGATTATTGAAATTAAGAATTTAACCTCAGTGAAATATATACACAAGATGGAGAAATCAATTCGTTGATGTGAACTTAACATTTTAACTATTGCTGAAATAGTTAAGCAAATAGTTGGTACAGAATGTGCCGTCTGAGTTTAGTTAAGTTGGCCGAAGTGAGGTAAAATCATGTGCATTTAAATCACGTGAATTATTTTTCGAACCAATTTTCTAATGACATTCATGCTAGCATAATGTCTAAGAGGTTTTAATTTTTTAACATTTTAATTTGAAATTAATATATGTTTTAATTAAAAATGAATACGTTATGTCGAAAACCAATACAAAAATCCTATCTACTGATATCTTATTCATTGCTGTAGGCATGTTAATAGCTGAGAAAAGGTACTTGAACTACAGGAATTACACTACTGGTCAAAAATATTACAAGTTTGTGAAACTTCATGAATAAGAAGAAGAGAAAAATAAGCCACGCAAAAGTGATATTTTTTAATGTCAATATGTTACATTAGTTTAGGCAAGATATAATTAAGTTATTGAACAAAAAAAATTTATTTAATTTCAAAAAGAATAACATACAAACGAAATGTACAAGTTATCAGTATAGGAATACATTTTGATTCCCTGGAATAAAATGAAGTAAAGAAAAAAATTTCTTCTCTTGACCAGAAAAGATAATAAAAGAGTTCAAGTTAATTGAAATAACATTTAATATTTGGTTGGGCCGGCTCTGGCTTCGATCACAGCAGCCACTCTGTTAGGCATGGAATTCACAAGGTTTTTCAACACTTCTTTTGGCATTTCTTGATGCTAAACTTTAATTATTGTTTCCTGAAGTTCTCGTTTTGTTCTGGGATTATTTTCAGTTATTGTCTTTCCCATTATACGCCATAAATTCTCAATCTGGTTTGAATCTGGGGAGTTTTCTGGCTTTGAGGGAACATTAACACCATGGTTTGCAAACGCAGTCTTAACCTAAAATAATGAATGTTTCATTATAGAGATCAGAACTGAACTTCAATGAAATTTAAAACTAATTGTAAAGTTTGTCTTACTTTTTTTGATGTATGTCAGGGTGCTAGATTTTGCTGAAATATCCATTTCTGCATTGGGGATATGTTAAGAGCACTACGAAACAACTAATCTTTCAGCACACCAACATACTTGTCGCCATTTATGATTCCTTATACAAAATGAAGTTGTCCAGTTGACTGATATGACATGCACTCCAACATGTATGTCTTGATGTAAGAATCAGGCATTCTGGCCTCATGCTCTATTTTGCTTTATGCCAAACGTGGCCAGGTTTGTCAGACATTAAAGAAAAGCGACTTTGGTCACTGAATGTAACTTGTCTCCATTCCGAAATATTCAGATTTTTGTGCCCCTTGCCCTACTCCAATCGTTTTTTCCACATTGTTTTCGCCATTACGGGCTCTTTTAAGGTACTTGTGACTTGAAACCAGCTTCACAGAGTCTCCTGCGAACTGTTCTGGGATTGGCAATGACAGACGTGGACTCATTCCATTCTCATGAAAGTATAACAAAACTTACAAATCTATTTATACGGCATAATCGTGTCAATGTAGCATCAGCACGTTTAAAAGATAACCTCAGGAGACTACTTCTAGGCTTTTTATCTATGGTTCGTTCGGTTTTAAATCCTTTTATGAAGCGTGAAACAGTCGACTCATTGCAGACGCACCGATGAGCAATTCTAACATTTGAAATGTTTTCTTGATGCATTAAAATAAAAGCCTGACGCTTTTCACGAGTTAATTCACACATTTTAAAAAGAAATGACTTATTTAAATTGAAAAGCAATACACAGCGGACACACTTCGACAGCTCAACAAACGAAATGAAATCATTCGGAGTCGGAGGGATTTTATAATAAACTACCGGAATGACACAATCGTTGCAGACGATTACTTCATAATAGATGACACAATAGCTTGAAACTTCTCCACCACATTTATGCTAGAAAATATCACTTTAAATGGAAAAAAAAAATATTATTTCTGGGGGGGGGTATAGTAATGAAAAAAACGTGAAATTTCTCAAACTTCAATACTTTTGACCAGTATTATATATATAGAATCATAGACCTACTGTAAATGATAAATATTATATATCATAAGCAACTATTATTGCATGAGTTCAAAGTTTTTTGTTTTGTAAAATCAAAGGGGAAGAACAAATTACATATAGAAAATATATACATTACAAATTATATACGGAAATTGAACATTTTAAAAATAATACTTCGTAAATAATATGAACAAAAATAATACAAGACGTCCATTATCATCTTAGAAGTAAGAATAATATAACATTTTTTCTTCAACTTAGAGAATTTCATTATAGAAATTAATTTTTGTTAACATTAACTGAAAATTGAAAAGTAAATTTACTTGCAAATAATCGTGAAACTTTTGCATATTAAAACATCCCTTTATCAAGAAAAAATTATTAATTTTTTAGTAAGATTGTTGACATTAAGAAATTAGTGAAATTTATATGCAAAAGGAAACAGTCATTTTATTAATGCGAATGAAAAATTTTATCGATTGATAAAAAATGTTAAGAAAATCGTTGCTAATAGAATTTTTCACTAGTTTCGTTTAATTGGCCGAAGTGAAGTTATAGCCGGTGATTTTCGTAGAAAGTTAAAAATGTATTAAAAAATATGAAAGAACTAGTTTTTTATTCGATCTCAATGCCTATGATGTCTTACGTTTTTCATCCTAAGTTTAAAACAAATTGTGTCTTTCAGTTTAAAATGCGTATATTATGTAAGAAATCAATATAAAAATCCTCTCCTTGGTACCTTATTCAGCAATGTTGATTTACTATTAATTACGAAAAAAGAACCTGGATAACAGAAATAACATATAGAAAGACAGATATAGAAGTCCAAATATCATCGCCTTAGAAGTGAGAATAATATATATAGAAAAAGTGATAAAAAAAAGAACCAAGAGTTTGACAAAAATATATATGGTATACGTGACCACATACCATGAAAGCTACATATTCACGGTATAGAGAAATCTCTGGAAATATATCTTCCCGCAAATATTCTTAGGGGTATGCGACATTTTTTAAGTACATTTTTAGTTATTCGGGTCACATGACATCCTTAGTTCAATCTTTTGTCATCTGTTTCCGTATTTAGAAGGAAAGACTAACAGAAAAAAAGTCTCAAAATAAAATACCCAAAGGTTCCGGCAAACATTTGGATACGTTTTACATTTTTTGTCTTCTGTTATTTTTTTGTTCAGATAAGTGAACATTCATAAAACATCTATTTCGATGTGTTTTATTCAGTGTAATAACATGAAAGATGATCGCATTGTGTGGGAGGGAAGACTGGATTGGTTTCCTTTTTCTCTGTAAGGACCTGTAAATGATAGAAGAGGTTGCTTTGACAAAATAAACAGACAATTCGAAAAATTTAAGAAGAAGCTGATTGACTCAACCTCTCATTAAATGTTTCAGGAAAACAATTATAATGGTTTTATTTCATTGTGGCTGCAGTTGAAAATGTAAAATTTGTTAGGATTTCTACTGAAATATAGGTTATCATAAAATAATTCTTAAGTAAGTTACTATATTAAATAAATACTTTACAAATTTATTTCATGTTTAACTCATTATATTGTTTGTAATTTTTTCGATAATTTCCCTTTTTTGGTAAAAAATAGATATATATCTTTGAATACGATGGAAGAACTTTTCTGTGCATTCTGTTTATAATGAGAAGACGATTATAATCTATATTCGCCTTCCTATGCTTTAAGGAAAGATATTTGTAATATGAATGAGTAATGTTTGGATAATTGTGAAATTCCTTGTTCAGGGATTTGGAAGTTTTTTTAGGTGGGATTATCAAATTGTCTCTGTTTCTAAGGAGAATTTCCTTCTTTTATTTAAAAAAATCTCGCAATTTAAGAATTATTACTCTGAAAGTTGAAATACCATAATTTGTAAAATAGCATTCAACACCTGGAAATTTATTCCTTTAATTGCACACAACTAAAAATTTAGACTATGATTATAGTGTTACATTTTAAAAACGTGGTATGGTTTCAATATTGCATGTAAAGTTAATGAAAAATAGTTTAAGCATAAAAGAAAAACTAAAAATAAGGACTCAGTTTAAAAAAAATTATGTGGCTATTTAGAATGGCGGATCACTTTCTCAAAGCTTTTTCTAGTTCCTTATAATCGTATTTTACTAACATGAATAAAAACTTGGAATTATTTAATTTTCAAAATATTATGATTTTCCAACTAATATTATTTTTATGTTATCATTTGATCTATAAAAATACAATTCTTCATAACTTAATTTTCTCTCGATAATATAAGAAATAATATGTAACAGTTTTCCTTTAAAACTGATAATTGCAGTTGAATATATATTTCTAAACTCAGTTTTATCAAACAAGGAATAAGCTAATTTCCTATATAAGTAAAAATTCAACATATCATTAAAGTAAAAAATGCTCTAGTGGACTTTACTAACTAGTTGTTGGTATAAATGATTTTGCTTTAGTACCTCATTTTGCTGGTATTATTTATAAGGTACGAAAATAGCAGGATTTATTTTCTCATATTATAATCTTATTTTGGTTGAAGCAGAATACAGGTTTAAAACCTAGACGATACGTTGTATTTTTAATTTCGTTTTATTCTCTCTCGGGAGGCAAGCGTGATTATTTACAAGCAGGCACAGCGCGGCACAAAAGCAGAAATAAGAAAAAAAGGGGGCGAAACAAGTGATCACTAGCCTTATATAACATAGGATTTCCAGCCACGTACCGATGGAATACATGGGTTGACTTAAATCGAAAGTGGAATTGGATCACGAAATAAGAGAATATTTTTAGAATGAAGTTACTATGGGCTAAATTAAAATAATATAATGGAAATTAATTAAATTGAAATTAAAGTTAAAATATCATTACATATTATATATATATGATGTGGGGATTTTCGAATGACCAAATATTCGCATTGTGCATGTTGAAGACACCTTCTCTCGTAAAGCAAAGATTCATCTGAGAATAAAACTCTGGCAGAAAAGTGTGCATCTTCCTGTGTGACATCAAGCAACCAGCGTGCGAACTCCACCCAATTTGCGATTTCAACTGAAAAACGTTACCTGTGATCCTGTGTTTTCTGGTAATTTTTCACCTACTTAATGCCTATTATCCTTACTCTGAATTTATCTTTCGAATTTGACAACGCTCTCTGTGAACATCGGTACTGATGTTTCAGCGCTGTTTTCTGGTTCCTATTTTAGTTTTTCTTGAATATCTTTAAAACTCCACAGTTTTCACACTACACGCTTATATCAACTTATAGAATGTAAAATTCTTTACATTTTCAAGATTTTATTTTTCTTCAAGTTTTAATATTTTTGCAAATATGAGTTCTAAACGACTTTCTCGTTTTCAGTAATTTACGACCCCCTAAATCATCAAATGGGCATGTTACCTACATGGAAAAATCTTTTACGAATGTGCTTTCATTAAAAAAATATTATGATTAAAACACCTTTTGTTACTTTTCTTATTAATTTTTTCAGTTTCCAAAAGTTTTCGAACTCCTTATATTTTTGGGATATTCACCTACTAAACGTCATTTGGGACCCTATGTTGTATGGTGATTCTTTATCCTCTTGATACCTACTATCTCATCCCTCTTTATTTGTCGGCTGAATTCGGCAACACCCTGTATATATATATAATTTTATACTAACGGTTTATAAAGAAGAAATAAATAAAAATTTTTGATCAATAAATATGAGAAAAAATGTATTAATCCTGTAGATGAACATTTAAATAAATTCAAATCTTAATTCTAGATCTCGAACTTGAAAAATCTCATTTAAAGACGCATAAATGAAATTTATAATCTATCGAAGGCTTAACAATAATTAAAAACTAACAGGTCTGATTTTTTAATGTTTTAAAATATTTCCCAGAATATCTTTCCAGATTTAGGATTTGTAAACTATAGTTTTATCAGGTTAATATAAAATGGCATTTTATGTATTTGGCGCAAAAGTGTAATTAAAAACGAACTCCAAAAGATAGGATTTGATACAATGATGTTTTTACGAAAGTTACCAAACAATAGTCTCCTATGTTAGATCTTCACATTCTCTTGTATGAAATATATAAAGAGAAAATGCAAAGAATACAAGGAATGCATGAAAGGCATTCATACTCAAGGACAACCCTCATCTTTGCCACCTCCTTCCTTACATTATTTTGAATCCCTCTTTATGCCCGCGAGATGCAGAAGAGGATGAAAAAACAAGAAAGAATGTGCTGGTTGTTTAAATATAAGAAGGAGTTTTAAAAAAAAGAGAACCTATTATTGGTTGGCCAACGGTTTCTTAAAAGAATAAAAAATTAATTTTAAACTTATGATATAAAGGGACTCAATATCCTTGATTAAGTACACACGTGATATTATTTTGCAGAAATAATAATATCACAATATTATTATTTCTGTTAATATTGCTTTTAATGCAATTAATGATTTCGTGTTTTCTAATTATATCATATGAAAACCAAATTTAACAATTTTTCTCATCATTTCATATCAAACATAAGATTTAAAATTACAGAATGATCGAAACAATCCAAATCGATTTTTTCAGAAAAATTTATATATTTTTCATTTTTATATATAAAACTTCAATTATCAGAATTCTGTTCAGACAAAAATTAAGAGTTGATGTAGTAGCCTTGAAATTAATTAGGATAACAAGATGAATAACGTACAGTTTTCATTTTATATAATTGCTTAGTTATAAATTTATAACTAATTGTTTTTATTTGGTTTATAGGAGAACATTTCTTCTTGAATTTTGTTTTTATGTTTGCAAGACGGGATCAAAAATTTGAACGTGTCATTCTTCTCCGAAAAGAAGTTATTCACCAACTGAAAATTATCAAATTTGCAAAGAAATTTGTTTTGTGCTTTTCTGTTAAAAAAAAAAGGAATTTTATAAACTTACTGTAGAAAAAATAAATTAATGTCTTACATTGGATTATGTCTTTTTTTGTATTAGCTAACGTTTTACTTTTCTTTAACGATCTATTATGTAAATACTTAATGTCCAAAAACTTTTAGCAATTTAGAAAAAAAAAACCTGACAGGATATATCTAAGTTTTATAACTCAAGTTAATAAAACAGATGGTGAAATTTGTTACTTTTCGGAAGATTTGGATTTGCAGACTATTATTCCTCATGCAGAACTCATAACAACTATAAATGAATTTAAAAACGTTAGTTTCATATTGCTCATACTTTATCAAAATATATTGATTATAATCGCTTTTGAATTCCAAAAATCATATTAGAGAGTCTTTCAAAAAGAAATTAATCGGAATGAGAACCATGAAAATTGCAGGTGATATAGTGTGTATTTACGATAGTGCCGTAAATATAATCCCCTACTCATCAATGGTAATTATTGAATTAACTAACGTGAGCTATGAAACTTTGATGCATGTTATTAATGATCTGTGGAATAGATTCGATACACAGAGCATGAAAATAAATTATTTATTTTGATCCGGATACTTGATGTGGTGTGTATCCAGGGAATTATGCATAAATAATTAATTAACTTTAAGGATTACCTTGGCTTTCCATGTTTTGCTGTAGAGTTTCCTTGATTTTTTGCATAATATAAGAATTTTATATTGAATTGAGGCACCAGATTTTGTAAGTTAACTTTTATTTAAATTGCAAATATGTTTTTGTTTTGAATAAAATTGTCCAATTAGTACTAAATATATGAAGTTAGTGGATATGTACTGTTTAAAACTAATAAAAATAAGTTTTAAAATTAATAAGTTTTTCTAAAAAATAATTAAAAGTATGATGCTTATTAAAAGAAAGGGATTTTACATTATTTATTAATTTAATTAATTAAAAATTATTCTTAATTATTTTATTTTAATAAAATGGTTATATCTTTTCTAAAAATAATTACATCGAGTTAATTTATTTATTCACTGTGAAAAACTATAGTTGCTATCAAATTATTTTCATCACGAATTTTTTTTTTCTGAAATAATGCATCTTTTCAGAAAAAGTGTTCAGCATAAAAATGTAAGTATTGTGTAAAGCACGTATCGGGAATTATAAAAATAAAATTCTTCAATTTTAGCTTCTTAATATATCTGAGTCTTTAAAATCACAATACGGAACCAACACTTTTGGAAGAAAAACACCCGTTTCACACAATACACACACACACACACACACACAAAATCCTTTGTCAAGACTTCTAGGAAATCTTGTATTTTTATTCTCCGTATAGAAATCATATTTTCCCCAAGCTTCGAAAACCAAAATTACATGAACTCTTCTTAGAATTTTCAATTGAGAAATTTTATTTTTGCATTGAAAAATGAGAATCGCTCCATTAATTTATTCAAAGATACTCAACGGGGTTACTGTTTTCTTTTTGTGTTACCGAGAATTTTATTCGATTTTAAAAACGAAAATTTATTCATCGCAATATTTTCGAATTCTAAACCAGACATATTGAAATGCCGAAATTCAAATAGATATTCGGAATTCTAATCGTAACAATAGTCATAAAATTTCACATTATTTGTGTTTTATATTTGAAGGAAAACCGCATGTTTCAGAAGGGCGCGTCCCAACAAAATGGGTTTCAATCAAATGAATATTATTTTTTTGAATAGTAAATCTGTTTTTCATTTCAGAGAAGCATTAGAAAGTTATTGTATTTCCTTCTTTCCTTTTGCACTTGTTGATTCCTTGGTAATAATCATTCGATTCAACAGAAACGCAAGAGAAATCTTCGGAATCTTTAGTGAAGGATTCCATTCCTAGGACGAATTATGTTCAAAAATCCATATCCGTGTACAAATTTTTGTGTCAGACAACTCTCAAAATTTTAAATATGGAGTTGTTTTTCTGCTAGTACATTAAAAACTCTCGCAGATATTATCACCTCCCTTATTCTCATGTCAAATTCTCGGCTTTAGAACTATATGGTTGTAGGTCCAATTTTAAATCCCTAGGAGGTCCGCCTGTGCATACAAGTTTGTCTTGCATATCCTTTGTGGCACAGACGTATTTTTCTGGTGTAAAATGGAGTTGGAACTAAGAGAGTTTTGGTGTTGCCCAGCTCATTTCTGGTAAAGTATATAAAGAACTTCAAAAGGTGATTTTTAAAGATACAACTAAGAATGGCTCTTGAGCAATTTAATCTAAAATAAAAATTTTCTGTAGAAAAAGTTTTTTAGAATTTGGTTTAAGATGGAAAAATTCATGAAATTCTGATTTTTTTTTGACGCCCAAAGTATTTCTCTACATATATTTTGTAAATAAAAAAAATAAGATGTAAATAAATTTTCACAATAATAGATTCAATAATAATTTAAATTTCGATGTTCAAAAGTGTATTTTTTCAGTCGATAAATTACCTAGATAGTCAAAATTATATTCGAAGCAGATTCATTTATTTATTATGAATTTAAAATTTTATTTCTTTTATTATCAAATATCATCAAAAATTTCTTAAGATCCTATAAAATATTAACTACCACCAAACTTGTAGCACCACTGGTAGAGGATTAAAGTATTAACCTGCTAGTTTATGTTTCACATTTCGCAGCAAATTTATTATTAAATGTTTTTTAATTGTTTATTTATCTTGTTGATAATTCGCGGCATTTCTTCAGAATTATGGTTAATTTTTCCAGAATATATAGGTGATGAAATTCTGGAAGTTTCAAACTAATAAATTTACTTTATTGTTCAATTGGGACTGTTGGATTCAAGGTTCGATATCTGATTCAACCGGTGAACCGTCATGTAAGTGGTTCTGGTACATGCTACATCCGCCTGGCCCAAATGCCCTCCCCTTCTAGTATGGTGTGGAAGTTTGGATAGAAGGGTATCAACTCAGGTTTCATTCTCGTTATCTTACGGCAGCTCAGAATTACGAGGTCCGTTCCAAAATGGCCCCAGCTTTTTTTAAAACGGGAAGTTTATATAATTCACTAATAAACTAAACTAACAAAATAATTAACTAAACTTATATAACTTTGCAATTTATTAGTAATAATGAATGTAGGGCCTAAATGTTGATAATTAAGAAAGTTTTTTGCTTCACTTTAAAAAAAAATCCCAAACAAACAGGGAAGCATTGTTCGTCTTCTAGAGTGCCTTAAAAACGCCTGACGCTTTATTGCTCTCTAACGCTTTACCGAAATGCAGGGAGTCAATACTTTAAATTATTCCTTGTTCTCAAATGTTTTTCCTGATCTTACATAAGTACCAAATTTTAAGCCAGATACTTCAATAGATATATTTTTTTCCTGTTTATCTATGAAAATATGTAGGAAGATCTTAGTAATAATAATAAAATGCTTGTCTCTAACAAAATGAAATTTCACAAGACTGTTTTAGTAAAACTGATCAGAGGAGATTGTTAATTTGCATGCATAATAGTATGAAAACAAACAAAACTTCATTACATGTACAAAGCTTATATTAGCTAACTCGCTTATAAGGGAGTATATCTGAAAATCAATTGAAGGCATTTTACTAGTTTTGTTGTCTATGCTGAAAGTATTTCTTTTGAAATTAATATAAATTTTAACTCTCCTTGGTTATTGTTCTTATTTATGTCCATCTGTTGGTTACAAGAATTATTTGCGAATATATGTGACTACTGAATGTCGTCATTTCGGAAGTTCTTTAAAACTAAACTTTGTTGTTAATGAATACCAATTTATATATTAAAAATAAAAATTCTTTGATTTAAAGAAATCTAAGTTCCCTAATTAATTAAAATCCCACAATTGTAAGATTAGGAATTTATTAAGTTTGTCATATACATAATTAGTGGAGTATTTAAATTTAAAATAGGAATAATACCCAAAATGTCATAAAATTCTTCTTTAGTGAAAAAAAAATTAGGACAACGTATATCTGATAACTGCAAAATTGAACCAAATATTCAGAGATTCCTGCTGAAATTAATTGAACTACACAATGAATCGCTGATTCCATTTTTTTAACGAAGTAATTATGATGCTAACTCAGCGATATTCAGTATTACAATACTAATGTCAGAATTCTTATAAAATTATCTAACAATGGTGAAGTCTGAAGCAAAATTAGATAAAACAAACATAAGCCTGAATGGTTTAAACAAAATTCTGAAAAATCGGCAAGAAAAACTAGCTAGTGCTTATGTAATACAAATATTTCATGATATTATTGATAAGACAGGAAAATTCAAGTTATATTAATTTTATTTTTTGTCATTAATTACGTTAGTGCGAATTCTGAATTTTGATAGGTTTGAATACATTAAGATTAGCAGTGTGAAAATTTGTTATACAACATTGCAAATAATATATTCATCAAAGAACCTAGACCACAAATAAAGATATTTAGATGAACAATTGTTGCTGAAAAATGAATTTCAATCATTTATTAAATAGTTGTATTCCTATATAGTTGAATGGAAAAGAAGATTATTTTAAAGCAAAAATCTGAGAAGTATTATTACTTATTTTTTATTTTTCGTTATAAATTTTTTATAACTGCAGAATTATATTATACAAGATGAAACGAATCGATATTTCAACATGAAATACATTAATTGGAAAATGAAATCAATTTACTGAATAGATAAATAGGAATAGAATTTTTTATATTCTTTCTACAATTTAAAATATGAAAATCGCTGACATCAAAAAATTTAGTTCATAGGTTAGAAGCATTGGAAATAAAAATTATTTTAGCTGTATGAAAATGCAAATGCAATTTAAGAGAAAAAAAATATATGTAATAATTAATTGAAGGAAGGCATAGTACAACTGCTTTTACTCCATCCATATTTTTAATTTTGGTTCTTTTAATAGGCTGATTTTAAATACTATTTCATGATATAGTAGATAATCTAACAACAGACTAAAAATCACATAAATATCTTATGCATTACTTTTTCAAGATGAAATTTTTTTTATAAATGTGAGCATTTTACAGATGGCTGTAATTTAGTTTTATGTTTCTTATAGGAAAAAATAGTAATTAAAAACAGAGCCGTTAATAAATTATTCATCCTAGCGGCACTCTCTGACACACACACACAATAAATAATATTTCTTCTCTTTTTCTTAGAAGGGCCTCTCGCCGCAATGCGTTTATTTTGCCTTTAGAGTTGTTATTAAAAAGAATATAGCTAAATAATAAGAGAAAGACTAACTTTTATCAGGAGAGTTTTACTTTTTTAAATAAGATAATGCATTATTTATGTAAGATGTTTTAATGTTTTTCATTTCATAGACTCGTTAAGCTTTTAGACAATGAACCTATTGTAAATATTCATAGGTAAATGTTTGCTAAGAAATTCTTATTCATATTCATATTCATTTAAAATATGTATTCCTTGTAGAATGCTTGGAATTTGATTTTTTAATTCTTCAATGTAACTCACTGTATGCTAAAGAGGAATGTCTAAACTCCGCACAGATAAGTCACTTTCTAAACCACAAAGTGACTCTATGAAAAAAATGTGTTACTTTAGTCAAAAGTTTAATTAATTAATTTATTTACTATCCCATATTTGTACCTAAAAAATAAATTAAAATAATAAATTTTCAATAAAAGTGAAGTGGGAAAATATTTATTTTAAGCATTAAAAAAACCGCATTTCTAATAATATATTTATGCCTATAGTAAACAAGAGAAAATAAAATGAAAGAAAGGGAATACTTTTAATCTTAGGCCAGATATATTTTTATTTTTTGAATCCATATATGTAAATCGAAACAAGTGCGTGTGAGAAATATAGGAAATATTTTTAAGAATTTATTTTAGATTTAATTATTTATTACAATTAACTAGTTAGAACTCGCAATCTCTCAAAAGTAAAATTAAAAAAAAAATAGTTTTCAATTTCATATTAAAAATGCAATAAATTAAATATTTGATTTATTTTTCGAGGTTTTATTCAAAATTTATCAAATGAACGCACAAATGATCTTCATTGTTCAAGCTTGACATGCACCTCACAAAAAGATCGCGAATGTATTGAAAAATAGCTTAAAAACTCTGAAAAAGCTGCGCATTCATGCTATCACAAAGCTTATGATATTTCAATTTTTTTTCATAAATTTATTACAAACATTATCTTCCAGTTTCAAACGAATATGGTATGAAAAAAATAGATAAATAACTCCATCCAAGGTTGTCTTATTGATTCCTGTTATTTGACTATTAGTTAAAAACGGAATTTGTATAATAGAAATAACATATAGAATAACAGATTTATTATAAATTATAGATTTTATATATCATAAGTAACTATTGCTTAATATGACATATGCTCCACGTGTTTTTTCAATAAAACCAGAAGTATGGAAATTGAATACTTCAATATAATACAAGCCATAATAACATCGTTTTAGAAGATAGATATATAGATTTTATATATCATAATTAACTATTATTTAATATGACATATGCTCAAAGTTTTTTTTCTGTAAAATAAGAAGGAAGTTAATACATTCAATATAATACAAGCCCAAACATCATTGTCTTAAAAGTGCGAATAATATGTATGGAAACAGTGATAAAAAAAAGAATCAAGTCTGAAAAAATGTATGCGTCATACGTGACTATACACCATAAAAAGCACATATGCACGGTATAGAAAAAGCTCTGGTATAGAAAAGCTCTGCGACATTTTTTTGTTGCCTTTTTAGTTACTCAGGTCACGTGACATCTTTGGAAAAGTTCAATCTTTTGTCATCTGTCATACTGTATTTAGAAGGAAAGACCAACAGAAAGAAAGTCTAAAAATAAAATACCGACGGTTTCTGTCAAACAATTGGATACGGTTTACATTTTTTTTCCTCTTTGCTTTTTGTTCAGATAAGTGCACTTTGAAAAAAAAAAACGTTTATTTCTAGATCGATGAGTTTTATTCAGTGTAATAACATGAAAGATGTCCGCATTGTCAGGGAGGGCAGACTGGATAGTTTGTCCTTTTTTTGGTAAGGGCAAGTAAATGATCATAATAAGTTGATTTAACAGAACAAACAGACAATTGGATGAATTACGTGAAATCTAGTTTCGAAAAATGCAGGAAGAAGCTGATTGACTTAATCTGCTCTTTAAAGATTTCAGGAAGGCAATTGTAACGATTTTATTTTAGTGTGGCTGCTGTAGAAAATATAAAAAAATATAATAATCTCCACTGAAAAATAGGTTATATAAAATAATCATCAAATAATTTAAGATAATAAATAAATTCTCCTTTAATAATTTTTCTAATAAAAGTTTTTAGTTTTTTTTTGTTAATTTCATTTTTTTAGCAGTAAATAGCTATATTTCATTTAATAAGCCCGGGGAATTTTTTCATGTGTGCTTCTAAAGATGATAATTATGATTGGCTTCCAATGATTGAAATACAGGTTTTTCTAATATACAAATAAAAATGAGTATCGTTAGGGCAAAACATGAAATTCATATTTTGTCGATTCGCAAATTTTTGAATGTTTTTAATCCATTTCTAAGAAGAATTAATTGTTTCATTTAAAAGAAAATGTGGTAATTTAAGAGTTGCTACTTCTATGAGCAAAGCTGACGTAATTTTTTTAAATATATCATAGAATAGAGAGAAAAATATTCTTATTATTAACCACAATGACAAATTTAGAACATGATTAGCGTGTAATTTTTTAAAAACATGGTATGGTTTCAATATTACAAGTGAAATTAAGGACAAATAATATAAACGTAAAATAAAAAATAAAACTTGTTGTTAATCTATTCTATATTAAAAATTTTATTTTGATTGTAAATTACTTAGAAAATTTTGGGTGTTCTTCATCGACATATTTTACTAACAACATAAATTAAAATTTCACCAACTTTTAATTCTTAAAACATTAAAATATTTAAAATCATAGGGCAATGTTTTATGTAATAATTAATCCATAAATAATTATGCACAATTTAATTTTTATTCGATAATTTAAGAAATAATATGAAAAATGTTTTAAAAGATATATTTGTAGTTTAAATTCAAGTTTTTCATCAAAAAAGGAATAAACTAATTTGGTACGAATTTTTAGTTCTAAAAGTAAAAATTCAACATATAATTAAAATAATAAATGTTTATTCTACACAAGTGGATTTTATCCACCAAATTGTTCATTTGGATTACAAGCTTTCTTATCTGATTTTTCGAGCACTTACAGATTATAAATTTCATTCATGAATAAAAATATCGCGTTATTCCAAAAGTTTATAAAGAATGAAAAATAAAATTCATTAAATAATATCAATTAATTTTATTAACAAAACAGTTAATTATAAAGTTCAATTAATAAGGGTAAAACTCAATTATAGTTTAATGCTACTTCTAGAGCGTAAATTTAGCAGTATTATTTTTATCCTGAATAAAATAGCGTTAAATAAGAGGCTGTATAAACATGCGACTACTGTTTTCTTAACATATTTGGTAATATTTCATAAGTATTAATTATTGATATTTAAAGATCTAAATTAAGATTACACTTTGATTATACTTATGTAATAAAATTGTTAAATAATGGGAGATTGTAGAAAAAGAATTATAATTTAAAAAATAAATAAGTAATGTAATAAAAAAAATATTGGTTGTGATTGTTCAATTTACCCTATTCTTTGGAAGACAGTCTCAAAAGTATTAAAAGTAATTAAATTAAAGTAAGGAAATTAATACAAAGAGAGTATTTAAGTAACACAAAAGTCTACTTTATCGTATATTCTAAAATGATTTCTAAGAGATATATAGAATTATAGCACATAATTGAAAAATTTTATACATCTTTTACAAGAGAAAGTATTAACATATGATTTTATTTCATAAAAATGTTACTAAGCCTATTATTAAGCAACTTCTACTTATTAAGCAACTTCTGATTTGATAGAATATAAGGTAGTTATATTGTCACGTAGATACTTTAGTATAGAACTTAATGATACACACAGGAGGTAGAGCTAAACCAATTTATTAACTGAACTCATAACTGAGAATACAGTAACTGACAAATCCTCTGCTTTTATATAAGCAGAGAAAGTTCCAGAATACTCTTCTGGAGACAGCAAGAAAAGTCCAGAACACTTGTCTGGTAAACTAAAGAAATGTCCAGTATCTTCTGGAACATGAAATAAAGGAAAACATAAAATCAAGGAATTAAGTATTTACATATACCATTAATCGCAGTGTCTCTAGCGGGATTCGAACCCAGGTCTCTTGATCACAAGATCAGTGCCATGACCATTCGGCCATGGAGATTCGACAGTCTTTCTTCAATGCGGCAATATATAGTGATGCATGAAATTGATTTTTCGTCCATTAAATTTGGATATTTTTTATACTTCGTTTCAAAACTATTACAATTTTTTTTTTATAAAAGTTAATTATTTTGCTTATAAGCAAATATACGGCGCACCTTAAATACACTGATTATATCTTAATGTTTCTTCAAGGAAAAAAAGGAAGTAGCTAATGTTTTCAGTTAAATCTGAAAAATATTTTAATAAATGGCAATAACAGAAAAAGTTTTAAATGTTATTTATCTCTATATTTATGAAAATATTTCTAAATTTTTTCCAGAATATCAAAAAATAAAGCTTTGAAAATGAGCAGATTTTAGTAATTAATATAGAAATGGAAGGAAACAAGAACTCTTAAAAATAAAAATAAGTTGAATACAGACTAGGTAAATAATCAAAGGACTCTTAAAAATTAAAGAGTATTTTTTTAGGGAAATTCATTTTTACTTAGAAATACTTAGATCCCAATTGCATTTAAACCGTTACCAGAGCTGCATAATAATATATCTATTTTATTATGCTCCAGAAAAAGTATAATAATATCAAATGTAAGTTTCTAATATAAAATGTACATTTGGCTATAATTTTAGCTTATCTTTTGTCACTATCCTTAGTAATTAGATTCAAACTCATTTCTTGGGGATTAAAATTCAGGCTTTAAAAAATAAATCAAATATCTTTATGTCCAGCTTTTTCCATCATTTTATCTTTCTTAATTATTAGGCAAATTTTGATTTTGCGATGCGATATTCAAGAAATTCAGATATTTTTATTTGAAAAGTAAAATACAATGCTCATATATTACCTTTTAAATTGCCTTTACAAGGTTTTAAATTTAAGAATCAGCTTCATTTAATTTTATCATCACTGAGAAATATGTTTCATTCTTTCAATATATTTAACAAATCATAGGTTTAACTAAGCATAAGATTTAATATCATTTTATACAATAGAAATGTTTTGTCTCTGAAGGCTCTGAAAAGTTTTAGTTGAATAATTGTTTGGTTATTTGTTCAGTGTAAATAAGTTTAGCTTAAGATTGTCTTTCTCTTGGGTTATTTTGAATGTTTTGAATAACAATACTCTCCTTGTTTCATAAATATTAACGGAATATTCAATATGGAAGAGATAATACAGAACAAATTATTCATTAGAAGGTAAATATCAATTGAATTGTACGTTTCGAAGCATAAATTTCCAATAGAATGGAATACTGGGAAATTAAAAATTCTTCAAATATTAAAGAATATATTCAAAACATATCTACACTTGTCTATTTATGATTGAATGAATTTGGGAATAATATAAAAGCATGCCCTCAGTTATTTCTTTGTTTCCATTTCACAAAGGGCTGATAATAAGATTCAAATTATTCTTCAGGGCACAAAGTTAATTCTTCCAGAACATTGTTTACTGAATTAAAATTTAGTAAATACATTGTAAGATTTATTCTAATAATAATGCAAACCAAAATTCTGGACAGAAAATTCTCATATTTCTGTAAATTCTCATGTTTCTTAAATTAACAAAGAGTTGAAAATGATGGATTAGACAACATGCAGATTAATAAAAGAAACTACATTATTGATAAACATGTATAAGAATTCCATACATTTTTAAATAATACGATTTGCTTATAATAATTCCATTCAGATTTTTTTTTATTTTTAGAATTTTTTATAGTGCTAAAAATAAAATAGTTATTCAAAATATCGTTTTCAGATTTCATAATTCCTCCGATTATGAAATATAGTTAGTGAAATAGCTTAAACAAAATGCGTAAAATTAGAATTTAGAATTTATTTATGGTCGAAGAATTATTAAGTACTAAATTATTTAATAAACTCTTTTGTAAGAAGTTATTTTCAAATTATTTTTTTTTATCATTTCTAATATTAAATTGACATTTTATAAAGTTTTTATTGTAGAAAGGTTTCTGTCTACAAATAATAAGAAATGTTCAAATCATTATTCATTTCATCGAAATTTTTCTTTAATTTCGTATTTTTAACAAAAAGCAATAGAATTTCTTTTTATAAATAATAAATTGAATTTCATTCACAGAGTTACAGGTAAATCATGTCCAAATTTATTTCTTGAGTATCTGATCTGCTTATAAGTTAACCGAAGAGTAGGCACTTCTTTTTCGTATTTCTCATCTTTATGAAATAATATTTACAATTCCGCAAAATTATTCAACAAATACAAAGTATCGAATTTGAAAATTATAATAATAGAAAAATAACATGAATTAAACATTAATTCATGTTCTTAATTTCATATATATGCTTCAATGAAAAACCAAGGCCATTGAATTGATATCTTTTGATATTTCAAATAGCTGAAAGTAATTTATTTAGAAACCAATTAATAAGAGATTTTATAATCCATTTTTTTTATTCTGTTAAAGGCTCTTGGATATTTAAAGCTTTAAGCGCCAAGCCTATTTTCTGTTAAACAAGCGATATTCGATCTCTATCTATTTACTGCCAAAAGTCTTTGGATAGTTTTAATGTTTCTGAATTTATTTAAAGTTATTCTTTCACGATCACCAAATTATATAAAATTTATTATTAAAGGAATATAGTTCATTTTAACTTTCATACAGCTAGCCAATTGCTTCTGTTGTTGTTATCGTGTGACTATTTTAAGCCAAGTTTTTTCGCAGCAGCTTCTGAGGGTAAAGATCCCTGTGAAATCGAGGGCAGAAGTTTGACTTTTAGCTCAAATAAAGATGGCCGACACACACACACGCGTCTAAACCTTTTTTACTGGGCGGACTTGATTCATGCATTTCATTCCCTCATCCACAGATCGTAATTTGGGCCTGAATCAGAAACGATCACCTCTGAACCAGTACCCCTGTGGTATTACTCACGACATGGAGGACTTTGGGTCCACGACAGATTTATACATGAGCCAGCCACCACACACACGGAGAGTCTTCGGCCGACGGGGTGCGAACTCCCAACCTAAAGGATGCGAGTCTAATGCCCTACCAACCAGGCTATCCCGGTATCCCTTTTTGTTTCTTACGGGGGTCTTAAGTGAGCATATAGAAAGTATTGTTGAACCTTAAGCGCTGTATATTTTGGATCATTGAACCTTATCTCTATACGGCTTTTGTGTAGTAGTAAAAAGTTAAATTGTCTCCAACAATACTTACTAATACTTAGTTGAAATATTTTGTCATTTTTCTACATAAAAAATAAAAGTTCGGAAAATTATATATATTTTTTTATTTACTAACTTCAAGAATTAGTTGGAAAGTTTTGCTATATTTCAGCTTGGGTGGTTATAATTTAATTAGTGCACCTACATATTTCTTTGTAAATAAACTACATTCAAATCAAATCTATAAAGCGTAATGTACATTAGAACTATAAACTGTTACGTCTTGTGTCGTGCGTGACAAATACAACCTGTAACATGTTGTTGTGTTGTTTCTGATGGCACTTGCCATAGGCAAGCCCGCTGATTTGAAATCAAAGATTTTAAGCCGAAAGGGAACGTCTCTTATTTTAGTAGCGCCAACTAGGGCCAAGAGTACGAGTTTGCTACTCACGCATCACATTCGCTTGCACAGCCCCTTTTTAAAGGGGGGCACATTCACACATCTCACAGATAGAACAAATGAAGGACAACCATGCCCGAACCGGGACTCGAACACGGGACGCCCAGATCACGGGGAAGACGCGCTACCCCTATGCCAGGACGCCGGCACCTGTAACATGAATTACATATAAGCCCTAAATAATGGATCACAAATGTATCATCGTATCATGGGTAACCTATTCGAGATATATAATATTAATTGTTCGGTAAAAAATGTGGAAATGTTAATCCTTGAGGTAAAAAATAAACAATTGAATTGTCAACTTCCGGAAAAAAGAAAATTCCAGTCAGAGTCATGTAAGCGTGAAACGTTAAATCTATAGCATCAATTTGGCATTTGATGATTTTACAGTAGTCTGGGAAAAATAAATTTATTTATAATACTCGGCACGACAACAACAACAAAAAAATTGTTTTCTGAAAATGAAGAGTTTCATGTTGGAGATTACAAGCAAAGTAGTGAAATTCAACTGATGAAAGGAAAGGATTACAATCCGTAGTGACCAATAATAATAATAAACCTTTCAATTTGAATGAAGGAAATAGTAGGAGAAGTAGGATTTAGATTATTTTTAATAAGGAATATTGCAAAATTATTTCGTTAAAAAGCCAGAAAAATCAGGTTTGTCCAAAACAACATCTTTTCATCTTGTTAATGTTGAATTAAAAAAAAAAAACTCATCACAGATGCACTGTTGAGATTAGGTTTTTTTTTCTATCGCATTTAGACTCAGACGAAACAAACCTAATAATAAAGCAGACAAGAATGTGACCCACAGAACGAATAGCAATATATACATAAAATGTTGCATGTTTATAATCAAAATATTGCGTATACATAATCAAGAGAGAAAGAGCTCCTAAAAGTCATATAGTAAGTACTAAATTAAACTTAGAAATGATTGTAAAGTTTCGGATATAAAATTCAAAAATTTTATCAAATTCAGAAAAAAATGGCACCCACAAAGAAACCTCAAATGTGATATGATTGCTTTCGGTGAAAATGACGGCGAATCGAATGATTCCATCAAAAAAGCCAACGAAAGAACGAAAATGAAAGGAAGGAAAACTGATGCCTTCATACAATGGTTTTATTCAAAAGAAAAACCCATTTACTATACACAGAACTTCATTTGTTTGAAGCGAAACCGTCAAAAGTTATTTGTTTGGACGGTTCGCTGTGCTGAAAATGTTGAATTTCCTACCGATCAAACTAGAAAAGACTGAAGAAAGTTGACTATTATTGTTGCTGTGAGAATTTCGAAATATCCATTTGGATTTCGCCTCTCCAATTCAGACAAATTTTCTAAAATTGAGTGGATTTCTTGATATATCATATGAAAAAAGCAGTTCGGGCATTTTTTGAAGAATTAATGGAAGAATTCACTTTTTCAATGGTAAAACAGAATTTCTCAATTGAAAATTCTCTGAGGGATTCCCGTAATTTTGGGCCTCGAAGGCTTGAAAGAAATATGAATTCCATGCGGGAAGGAAAAAAATATTAGATTCTTCAGAGGTCTGTACAATATATGACTATTTCGCTTGTGAATACTGTATTTTTTTTCAGACCCGTTGCTTTCATATTGAAGTTTGAAAACGCGATTGCATTACGGAGCTAAACTCAGAGAATTTTATTTATTTTATTTCCCGTACGTGCCTCACATCCGTGCATAAAGGATAAATGATGTGTACGTGTGGTGAAAATACGTTTTTTCTTTAAAAAGAACATATACTTGAGTGAAGAGATTTAGACGATAGCTAAAGTCTTTCCTAGCAAAATTTAACATAAATATTTCATTAAATCAATATATGGCCATTCAAGAAATTTATCTCTATTTAATATTGATTATATAATTTCGAAAATTGATTAAAAGTTAAAGTTTTTTTAAAAAAATTCAGAATTTTGAAGAGATTATTAATCATGAGATATAAAATAATTTCCAATTCTTTTATGATTTAATTTTTGTTTTCTATATAATAAAGAGAAAATAAATTTAAACTTTACA
>JAPMOR010017836.1:21452-38711 GCA_026543865.1 Argiope aurantia | reverse complement strand
GCTACACATCTAACCTTCGAAACTTGTTGACGCATATTCCTATATGCCTACCTCACACACAATTTTTGTTTCATATTTTTTAAGAATATCTGAGAGTTATAACTGCAAAGTTATTGACAAAATATTTAAGAAACTATTTCCAAATTTGGCAAATTTTGGTCGAAGAAGAAACCGAAACCAGATTGACGAAACTAGTGGTGCGTAAACGAGCTTCCGTTAGGCACTGCCACAATCATGGAGAACGGAATAGATTATTGGCAAACATATTCATGTACAATTGTTAATTTGGCATGGTCTAGCCATTTCCGAATTGTCCCCAACTTAAAAATTAAAAGAAAATATTGCTTGACTGAAAAATTGGAGACAAGGATTAGGAATTATTTTGCATCTTGCAAACAATAAATTATTGTTACCGGGCTTTATATAAAATCATCAGTGATCACAGCCTTAAACTTTCCAACATGAAAGAATGATTTTTAAAAAAAATTGGAAACAAATACGTTTAACTTCTGAAATTATTAAAAAATAGAATTATATTTTTAATAATATAAGAATAAAATTATATTTTTGTAGATCAACTTAAAAAATTCAAGTGTGCTGGCTTACTTTTTTAAATTATTGTGTAATTCAACACTTCTTGCTTCTGCAAAAACATTCTACGTTAGTAGCTGCTGTTTTATTAAAGTATTATTGATGTTTCTAAATATAATAAAAATTTAATTCTATCTAAAAATTATTAAGAATGCATTTTTAAATTTAAAATATATATATATCTGTTTTTGTGAGACATTTAGAGAATTGACTTATCAAATAAGCTGCAGGCATCCACAATTTTTCCACCTCATATAAGGTCCTCACCAGCTCGTTACCAAGAAGGGTTTACATCGCTCGTCCCTAATTTCTCCCGAATCCCGTACATTCCGTGCTGTATGTGTTGTCATGCTGAGAACTGAATTTTGGTAATTGATTCTATATTGTGATTCTATTGTTAATATTGACGTGTTTTGTATCATCTTATGTGAAATAAGTAAGAATATGTTGCAGAAAACGGTTTAGCTTTATTTTTATAAAAAAAATCCGAGCATCTAGGAACTGTGTAGTTGAAATGAATTTCGATTTATTGCTGTTTTAACAAGTGAAAATCAAGCCCTCGTCGCCTCTCTGGCTTGGAGAAGTATAAATAAAAAGTTCTTAATATTTATCATAAAAGTAGCTCATACTTTAAAATAAAATGTTTATTCGGAACAGTTAATCCCTTATAGCGAATATATATTTAAAAGTAAGAATTAATATTTCTAGAGAACATATAAAGTTGCATGTTTAACATGCTGCTGCTGTAACGGGTAACCAATGTAGCAGTAAGAGTAAATAATGCCCTTGTTTTTTCCTTTATTGGAGAAATTTCTCACACAATGTCTCATACATGGAAACATTGTGTGATATATCCATGATGTCGTTCAATTTTCTGAATGATGAATAATATCTTACGGATTCACAACAATATTGTTTTGTTCCTATTAGCATGAGATATCGTATGATATCGCCACGATGCTGTCCGTCATTCTGAATACCGACCAATAAAGTGTAGGTATTGTAACAATGTTCTTAGGCATTTTGTACTTTATGTGTATACTGATATTCATTATTTTCTCAGTTATGGATTTTCAATATTAAAGTTCTGTATCATTCCGTAAATTAACATGAAACTTCTTACAGGCATCCAATACGACATCAAAGTGACACTAAAAGTATAAGTGATTAAACGTTTTCAAAAGGCCTAATTTATTTTGTGACAATATAATTTCACTTCCCATTTCATTTTGCATACTGAAAAAGTAGTATTATCTTTCTTCCGCGGCTTTCTATAATGAAAGAAAATCGCTCGATTAAATAACTAATGAGACAATGAAAACGGTAGAAATTTCAATGCAGCAGTGAAATATATCAATAATTGAAGATTATTTTAAAAATATAACTAAAAAATTACTAAAATTTAGCAAGAATGTGAGCGACGCTGAATTCGGGATCATTAAAAGAAGAATTTTGTATAAGAAATATAAAGCATTTTTTGCAATAATATTTACGAAAATCATATTTACTAGAAACTACAAAATACTGCTTAACTTTTTATTAATTAAAATTTCTAAAAATCTCTCATTGTGTACATCCCATCCCCCTCAAAATATCTCTTAATTTTTAATTAATCAAATTTCTAGATAATCGCTCCATCCCCATCAGCCAAAACCGCATTGGCCCAGTAGTAAGGTGTTGATTTAGGGGCTAGAAACCTAATTTCGAAAAGATCCGCCGTGTGTACGAATCTGGCTGAAGCTAAATTGTTGTTGTTGGCTAATTATCCTCCCGTTGGTGTGGTGTGGAAACTTGAAGAGAAGAGCCCCACCCAAGGGCCACTTTTGCTATCCTATTGAGGTCTAACATTATATAAATTGTTATTGCCGAAATTCGGGAAAAAAATTGCATGACTATTAAATTTGTGTCTGAAAAATACAATTTTTAAAATTTAGTAATTGCGTAAAATTTATTGTTGCGCAGTAATATTTTCAAAATGTATCAAGGAAAAACGCCAAAAGTCATCTTAATTTTTTATTAAAAAATTGTCTTTAAGTTATTTTTTCATTGTTTCCATTCTCCCAGATATACATGTTTTACATTTCGTAGAGAATAAATTGGTACCAACAATAGTCATATGAATTTCCTGTGAATTTCATATCAAATCAAATATGTGATTTTCTTATATTTCCAAGAGATATTTCAGAGGCATTATTTCATTGTGAGTTCTCTGTAGAGAAAATCCTTGATGTAGTTCATAAATAAACCATTAAATAAACTAACTGAAGCACTAATTTTGCCATATTATATTTAATATGAAATTCTCAGTACTCCTAAATACGTCATCAATAACTGTTTGCTACTCCACTTCCCAAAATATAAATGGTATAATATGATATATCTAATATCATAGAATAGAATTATATAGAATATCATTGGAAAATGAAACTAGTGAAAACGATTTTACAAACTTCTATTCCAAATAAATTCGGCATTATGTAGACATAGATAGCCAGTCAGAATGCTCCTTTACTATGCAATCGTAATTTTAAGTGACCGAATGCATCGGAAGATAATTTTTGACTAGATGGATTTTTTAAAATAACTTTTATTTTTTTAGATGCATTGACATTATAAATACAAACATAACGAAAAGGTTATTTTTTTAATAAATGTAATATTTTTTTTAAGAAGCAGGAGAATTTGTAGTAAATTTTAAATGAAAATTGACCAAAAGGATTAACACTCTGTGCCAAATTCTAATGCTGCTATCGTAATTTTTCCTTTGCATTCTAGTTATAGTGGGTAATAATCGTTGAAATGACCCAAAATCTATTAAAAATTTAAGTAATATGTGTTGATGTACATTTTTCCATAAATTTATAACTGTATTTTGCTTTAAGCGCGTATAAATGAAAAAAATATTTCATCAACAGCAAAAGTTTTGCCTCATTTCATTGCCTATATTGTTTGGAATCTATATTGTAACTTTTAGACCATTATTTTTATTAGGTTTTTAGATATCACGCCGAAAATTTTGTAAAAAAGCAAATTTTCGGTTTTAGATTTCTTTTAATTAAAAAAAGTTCACAATTAGATCAACAGCAGTTTAAAGTTTCCCAGAATGATAGATCTGATTATCTTTTTTCCTCACTATTTAAGCATTTCTTATTTTGTTGAGAAAAAAGTATTTATAATTAATTTCAGTCCACTTAGCACGTTTCCAGATCTCAAATTTGAATTATTTAAAATAGCTAATACAACTTTATAACACTAATTAAGCTGAAGCATAGGTATAAATGGCCCTAGCTGCAATGATCTTTAAAATAATGCTTTTCAGAATCCCACAGCATGTATTAAAATAATCCATTTGTGTTTTTCATTTTTCTACCTAAACACTTACTAGAATTTTGTTTATTATATGTTTTGCAAGTCTTTCCAATTTATCCTTGAATGAATTGCCGATTATCTTTGCTCGTTCATACCTGCACTTACTACCAACACCTTTCGGCCATTGGCAATATAATTGCAATAATAGACTTTGTATGTCTTGTAATTTGCTTGTTGCTAAGGATTGCAACTCCGCAATTCTTTTATAATTTATCATTGTTTCGACATTGCTTGCTTTTTCACTTAGCCCCTTTTATGCGTTATTTTTAATTTTTGAAGGATATTTCCAACCCATTGCTATATATTCCCGAAATATTCAATTTTTTCATAAAATTCACACTACGAATATATTACTTTACTAGCCGCCTTTGGCGACTAGCCGGCTCTCCAGTATTACTGCTTACTACAATTTTCAATTAAATATTTTAAGTAACTAGTCTCTTAATAGATTCTCAAAGAAAATTTTTTTAATCTTCAAACTTTGATAGTCACACAAAACTTATACTGTTGCTTAGATCGTTTCGTTCAATTTACTATATATATATATATATTGCTAATTTGTTGTCATTTCCGGTAAAACTTCAACTTTAATTTAAAGTGGAAATGATGAAATTGCAATTAATATAAAGATATTTTTTAATAAAACCAAGCGTTTTATTTTATTTCTCATCTTTATTGCTATTTATTTATTATTATTATTATTGAATATGAGTATTACAAACAGAATTGCTCGGTATTTAAGTCTTATGTGAACTACAAAATATTTTTCATATTTTATGTAATATCTCAAAGAATATTTCAACAAAAATTTCTCAGATTCAGCATAAAATTCAGTTTTTAGTTTTGCTTTCAAAATTTAGAAAAACTCAACATTTTCATAATCTTAGTCCAATTAATCTTGAGAAACCTGCGCGCTGATTGGCGTATTTTCTTTGAAACGATCGATGGAAAATCTAAAATAATCCTTTTTTTTATTGAATAGTGATATTCAAATTATCATAAATCAGTCAGTTTAAGTGATTGATTTAGTTCAGTGGAAATTAACTCTTCATATTTAAAACATTAGTGTTTCAAGAACATTTTGTTAATCGTGATTCCCACAGCTGAAGCTTTATGTAAAATCAAAAATTCGTTATTTATTAGAGCATTTATTGAATCAAGTTACATAAAATATAATCATTTTCCATTTAGATCATTTTAGCAGATCTGTGTCTTACTAAAGATTTACAAATTAGCTGTGTGGCCTTGATTTGAATGAATATCCTGTTTATATTAAACAAAACTTGCCTTAAAATAAAACTGATTTATTGGATTAATAATATAGAGTGTAAAAGATCGTAAAATAATTTTTCTTGAATTTATTTTTTAGAAAAAATAATATTTCATATTTGTTTCATTTCCTACAGACACGTGCCGAAAATTATATTTTGGCAGATTTCATTTCCAAAAAGATTTAATTTATTTTTAATTGGAGCTTTAATCAATGTGATGGCAACACTTTAAAAAAAGCTAATTTTTTCCCATGAATGAGAAATGTGCTCGTGAAACTTAAATTTTATTTTTATTTTGTACGAAAAAAATTATTGAAAAACATAGTTAAAATATTTATTTAAAAATTCATTAAAAATAGAAATTTAATTCTAAGGTCAAAACATTGGTATCATTTAAAAGATAAATTTTTGATCTTTATCTTCATGTAAAAATCTTTTTTGTGAGGTAATATTTTCGGAATTTATAGCAGAAACACGCCAAAATTTAGCTTAATTTTCAAATAAATAAAATTGTAATTAAAAATTCGAAAAAATAACCCCAAGGTGCACATTCCCGGCCTCCAAGGTATACACGTGCCAAATTTGGTAGCTGTAGGTTGAATGGTCTGGCCTGTAGAGCGCCAACATACATACACACAGACATTGAGCTTTATTATAAGTACTAGCCGCCTTTGGCGACCAGCCGGTTCGCCAGTATTTTTAATTAAATATTTTAAGCAACTGGTGTCTTAAAGGATTCTCAAACAAAACATTTTTAATCTTCAAATTTTGATAGCCATACCAAACTTATACTGTTTAGATCGTTTCGTTCAATTTACTACATATATTTTGCTAATTTGTTGTCATTTCCGGTAAAACTTCAACTGTAATTTAAATTGTAAATGATCAAATTGCAATTAATATTAAGATATTTTTTAATAAAGCCAAAAGTTTTATTTTATTTATCATCTTTATTGTTATCTATTAATTATTATTATTATTGAATGTGAGTATTGCAAACAGAAACACTCGGTATTTAAGTCTTATGTTAACTACAAAATATTTTTCATAGTTTATGTAATATCTCAAACAATAATTCAACAAAAATTTCTGAGATTCAGTATAAAATTCAGTTTTTAGTTTTGCTTTCAAAAGGATTGAAATGAAATCAATAATAATATTTTGTTCCTGCTTATAAATATATTTCAAAAATTATGAAGTCTAAATTTAATGCAGTAAAGTATCATATTCTGATAAATATTCTGGACACACCAAATTTTAAATAAATGAATGAATGTTTCTATTTTCCACTATCAACTAAGACTTATTTATGAAGTTTTAAATGTTAAAAATTTAGAAAAACTCACCATTTTCATAATCTTAGACCAATTAATTTTGAGAAACCTGTTCGCTGTATGGCGTATTTTCTTTGAAGCGATCGATGGAAAATCTAAAATTATCCTTTTTTTTATTGAATAGTGATATTCATAAATCAGTCAGTTTAAGTGATTGGAAATTAACTCTTAAAAGTCAGTGATTTAGTTGATTGGAAATTAACTCTATGACCACCATAAAATCTGTGCTTTCTCTTGTGGTGTATGCATTCTCCTTAATATCCGATCGAATAAAACATCACATACAAAAGTACTACATAAAACAAACACATCAAAAGTAAACATAACATTTCAATAGTTGCCAAAAACAAAAGAGAGAAGAATGCAATTAATAAGCAGACGATATTTAGAAAAGTACAGATATTTAGACTGGAAAATGAAATTATCTGAAATTAAAAACACGCGCAGACGATATTTACAAAAGTAAAAATATTGAAACCTGAAAAGGAAAATATATGAGTTATTCCATCAATAAATGCCATAAGTTTGTTTGCATCTTCATTATTTTATGAGTCATTAAATATCAAAATGGATCCGGGACTGAATAAACACCCTGTATAGAGAGTGTAAAAAATCATAAAATAATTTTTCTTGAATTTATTTTTTAGAAAAAATAATATTTCATATTTGTTTCATTTCCTACAGACACGTGCCGAAAATTATATTTTTGCAGATTTCATTTCCAAAAAGATTTAATTTATTTTCAGTTAGAGCTTTAATCAATGTGATGGCAACACTTTGAAAAAAGCTATTTTTTTCCCATGAATGCGAAACGTGCTTAATCTTAATTTTTATTTTTGGCGAAAAAATTATTGAAAAACATAGTTAAAATATTTATTTAAAAATTCATTAAAAATAGAAATTTAATTTTAAGATTAAAACATTAGTATCATTTAAAAGATAAATTTTTTATCTTTAACTTCATGTAAAAATCTTTTTTGTGCGGTAATATTTTCGGAAGTTATAGCAGAAACACGTCAAAATTTCGCTTAATTTTTAAATAAATAAAATTCTAGTTAAAAATTCGAAAAAATGACCCCCAGGTGCACATTTCCGGCATCCAAGGTATACACGTACCAAATTTGGTAGCTGTAGGTTGAATGGTCTGGCCTGTAGAGCGCCAACACACACACACACACATACACACACACACACATACACACACATACACACACACATACACACACACACACACACACACATTGAGTTTTATTATAAGTATAGATAGATATAGATAGATAGACAGATTATATGCAAAAACGCAAGAAAATTCCATGCTATTACAACTTTAAGGCCATTAGGACTGATACTTCCGGTTAGTTTATAGTAGTTATAATCTTTTTTTCTGATGCATATAGAGAAAAACTGTTTTGGAAAGAAAAAAAATATGATTTTTTTTTAAAGTCGAGATTTTTTTTTCCAGCCAATGTGTCAGGACTTCATGTTTCGACGTAGTCGGATACCTTTAAAAAGTATCTTCTTTTATTTCGATAAAATGTATTGCATTAAATTTCGCTGACATAACTATATTAATGCCATTAATATGGTCATTGAAGATTGCTAGTATAAATAAAAATAAATAATTCATGCGAATCAATTTTGATGAATTTCATCTTATTACAAGGAAAATATAATTACAGTTCAGTTACGATGACATAAGTAAAAGTTGAACAATATTTTCGGAACATTCAGAATGCCTAACTATATTTCAGAGTGTTGAAACTGCCAAGCTGATGACGAAAATTGGTAGAATCTCCCCAATTGTTGAAACTGAGGATTGTTCGAAGCATTGTGAAGAAAAATCCCATCTGAGATAAAAGACATTTTGAATTTAAATGAGGTATTTACAGGTATGATATCAACGAATAAAACGCTATTTATAGGCACCTACAAGTAAAACGCTATTGACAAGTATTATATTTACAATTCATAAAAAAAATTGCAGGGTTTTGTAAAATTAGATATTATTTTTCTAGGAATTATGAAATATCTTTTATATTTGTGATTATATCTGAGATTATAAAAAATAAATGTTAATGTCATTTCAAGGTTTTTTCAGATAGAGGAGATGTTTACGGTTTACATTTAATCAGATTTCTATTCCAATAAATTTGATATGTTAATCTTTCATCAATAAAATTTTCATTCTAAGAAAGTAATGGAGAAAAATCCTTCTTCCCACACTTCCGCAAATGGACAATTTGGCAAAAATCAAATTTCCAAATCTAACGAAATCAATAAATCCTAAAGATGTCTTACGATATTTTAAGCATCTCCAGCTCTTAAAAATCCGACATCGACAATTTAAATCTATTTTATAATCGCTTTGATACATATATTTTTCTTTGAAAAAAATGTAGAATGCCTTATTTTATTTTAGCAAAAGTAGAAGACAGAAGAAAAAAAATCAAATGATCTCCCATCATTTCATATCAAGTTTGCGTGTCATAGTCATTTGAGTACCCGCTTTTTACTCTGATTATTATAGGCTCCATTTAAATCTCTAAATTTTGTACCTTTTCCCCCCTCACAACTGTATGACTTTAATCCATTTACGAGTTCAAATTTCGGAAAATCAGTTTTAAAACTTGTGAAATTCTATATTTTATTCAATAGTGCCACTCTTTTAAAACTTATTTAATTTTCAGAATATTTAAAATAACTTGCATTTTTATTTCATATCTATTCTGCAGTATTTGCAAGTCTTAAATTCTTAAAAACATAATTCTTTTTTCTATTTTGAGGACTTTAGTTTGTTCTTTTAGATGAAAATTTAAATTGAGCAGTATGTGCAGTATCTATAAATAACATTTCATTCTAAAATATTCTGTATACAAATAATATTATCATAAATAAACAGCATTTTCATTCCATAATGCTATAAAATCATTGTAAAAAACAAAAAAATGTGATTTTTATATTTAAAAAGTACCTATTGAAACAAACTACAGTGATTTACAAGTTTCTGAGAATATTGACTTCCCACTTTGGTATAATATCGCCTGTTCTTGGATAATATATGATTTTAATAAAGGAGTGAAAACAAAATGATATACATTAAAGATCAAAATTATTTAATAAAGTTGGATATGTTTCTGGATATATTTATGTGTTTAAATGCTGATTCAAATGGGTTTTTTTTTCAGCAATTATAGTGGCTATTTTAAAAGCAGTTGAGAGAACGGAGGATTATTTTGAGAAAATTCGTCTTTATATTGATTCTTGTTCAAATCTTACTCTAATTGAACTAAAGAAAAACGATTATCTAATTACTGTTAAAGTCAAAGGAATACTAAAATATAAATCAAATTTAAAACCGCATTAGCTTAAAGACCAGCACTGATATTATGACAAAAGAATATGCAGATAACCTAAAAAAAAAGATAACTGAAAAGAAAACAACAGATTTTCATCGAAGTTTTTTAGTTCTTTTTTTTTAATCTATACAATTATTTAATTCATTACTTTACGGCCCGTTTTATACTTCATTATATTTTTCTGTTGTTTTATTTATCTCATATAATTATATATGTTATATTATGCTTATTATTTCGTATTTTATTATTTTTATTTTTTATTTCTAATCTCTACATTTACTTTTAAATTGCATTTATATATTTTCTATATTCCGCTGCAATAGTAGGTTTTATACTTTCAAACTCTCATTTATTAATTATTTCATGCAGATATATACTATAAATAATAGATTTTTCTTAGATTTAGTTTGTAATGAGATTTAACTTATCTCCCTACTTGAACTTTTATCAACGTGATGATAACACGTTGATAAAAGCTCCACAGAGCGATAAACAAACGGACAACCAGAACAAATTTCAAAAATGTGTTTTTCGATCTCTGGAGATCTGAAACACGAAAATTCATCATTACAACATTTTTCTTTGTATACTTTTTGTAGGAGATGGTAAACAATTACTTTTAATGAAAACATTATTATTATTATTATCATTTGAACTACAAGTTTGTCAGGATTCTAAAAAGTAGAATTTTTTATTTTAATTATTTAATATTTCTTAAACTAATTTAATTTTATAATTTTAAATGAGAATCGTGGCATCACTTTTTCTGAAATTCTGATTATCTGATAATACATCATGTAAATTAAGTAATTTCATATGAATAGTAAAATAAAAAAATGTATTCATTTAATAATCTTATTATGATTTATGTGTAATTATGTTTAGCTATTAGGAAAAACTAAAAAGAAAAACCGTATAAAATTTCCCTTCAAATAAGGTTTCCTGTAGATGCGCATTTTATATGAGAAAGCTTAGAAAGTCCCATCTTGTATTTGGTCTTTCAACGGAGCATTGTCAACGTATAGTGAGATGGCTTGAATAGAAAAAAATGTTACTGCATTCCTTTATCACAGCTGTCATTATCTATAACTATTTCCCATTAACAGCTGTTCCTAACACATTTTGTTGCGTACATTCTTTTCTCAAGTACAGAAACTAGTTCAAATATAAGAAGCTTTAACAATAAACTGTAGTAAAAATAAATTCACTTTTATTTCCTTTATTTATTTTACATGCATTCTTTCAAAATAAGAAAGACAAGTATAAAACATAATATTCTGTAACATATTAAAGTGTATATTGATACATCGTATCGGTAATATGAATTACCGATATAATGTATTAATGCACACTAAAGTGAAATTTTAATAAAAATTTAACTGTATTTATTTATTAAGCATTTTCTTCACAGATGTCAAGAATCTGCACTTATGTTATTCATCAAAATTTCCATGCATAATTAGATAGTCACAAACATTTTCTGAAAAGTGTTTTTCGCACTCAGAGAGCTCGACATTCGTCAAATTCGACTTTTTTTAAGATTACAATACTTCCTTTATACTTCGTGTACGAGAAAGTAGAAACGATTTCTTTCATTAGAGGAAATAGTTTGGACAATTCCCTTTCGCATATAAAGATTTTTTTTTCAATACTAATTTAAAATATGAAATTCAGCAGTTTAGCATCACCAAAGAACATTTTGCTTTTCCACAAACAAGAAGCTGAGGAAATTTCCTTTGCCTGTTGTTTGAGTAAAATTAATTCAGTTCATATTAAAAGACGATATCATCAAATTTCAGTAAACAGCAACAAATTGCTAACTGAGAGTTCAGTGAATTCAATTACTGAAATATTTACCATCATAGATAGATATGACTTTTGTATGTTGGAATGTGGAATCTCGAATAAAGTTTAGTGAAATTATTCTTTAACCAACACTAATTCTAAACTATGTCTAAAAAAGCTGGGAACATTTACATCTACATTATTTATGCTTTTGTTTATACGGAATTAGAAATTTTATAGAATTTAGGTTTATTTAGAAATTTATGTTTTTTTTAAAATTTTAATTTCATAAAGTATGGGACATTCCATTGATCACAAAAATGTGTAATGTGTATATGTTTAAAAAGTCGAAAGTTCCTTAATTAACTTAAAAAAATTAAGTAGATAGAAACTCTTACGGTAGAAAGGTAGCATTATTTTTTTTCTCAACAGATTTCTTTCACACTTAGGCGGGCATAGAAAAATTCTTCTTATTGCAATAATTTAAATTCTTATACTGCAATATTTACAAACATTATGAATCGTTAAATCTGTTTTTACTTATTTCTATGCAGTAATATAATTTCAAAAGGCTATTTCTAAACAAAATAACATGTTTTTTTATTTCCAGATTTTCAAAGTATACAACATATAATATTTTTAACTCTTATTATAAAACCTTTAAAATGAAAATGAGTTCACTAAAATTATTGAGCCTATTTTCACACATTATGTTAATTCTAGTGTGACTTTACGCATATTTTTTTTAAACGTGTCGATTTGCGATTATAAACTTGAATATTATCACATAATAATACATAATCGATTTGGTTTTTGAAATATATATATAAAATTTCCAAAGCTTCTTCTTTTCGGTCACACATCTGCAAAATTATGTCTGCAATTTAAAAGTCCACAGGGTTACGATATTTCCGACATTTACCCTCTATTTCATACGAGAATGTTGCCGTGGTTTGCGGTCAAGATGCTTTGCCGTTTCGAAGAGGACTATGAACGTCACAATTTTAGCTTCGATTTATTTCACTGCGTGAGTCATATTATGAACAGAGAAAAACTTATAAAAGATGCTTCAGTCTATATCGGAATACAAAAGCAACGTGGCTGAACCGAATTTCATCGCCGCGATATATCGACCAATGCATATCGATATTTTTTGATATATTGTGATATCATAATTTATTTATAGATACTATAAATTATAATTAGAATCTCTTAGCATACTGTTTAATTAGAACGACTCCAAATAAATGGAAGTTTCATTTTATACAATAAAAGTATTAGTGCCCTTTTCAATAAAAATAATTAGAAAATAATTGTGTTGAAACCCCTTTAATAAAGTGTATCATTGCCAATGCAATGTCTGCATATTACAATTTTTATCATATTGTATTTTTCCAATATTATAATAATTTTTAAAATTTTATCTTTTTTGACATAAAAAATCAATTTCTTTCATTTTTCATGAAAAAAAAGGGAAAAAACATAACGTCTTTAAAAAGTAAAATTAAGCAGCTTTAATAAAACTCGAATTCGAAATCTGATGTAAAATGAATTTTGCACATGAAGGACTACAAAAGCTGATACATTTTTTTTACACCAGATTGTTTGCGATCGAATATAGCTTCATACTTAAATTTTTAACTTTCATTTTGAACTGAAAATTTCAAATTCGTACTGCTGCTTTTATATTTGTTTGTATCTGGAAGATAGAAATTAAAAGTTATCAACTGTACTAATTTTGTGCAAAGCTTTTTCTTATCTCTTGCTACAATCAGTACATATCTCGACTCTATTTAGTTGTTAATAGTGTAATATCTTAGAGTAAGATATAATATTAGTACTAAAAGAAGTGGCATTTTAGTTGTAAGTTTATTTAATAAGAATATTTATACATTAAGTTGCAATCTCCGTGATCTTGGTTGCCAGAACAACAAAATAAAGATAAAAAAATTGCTAATTTTGAAATTTTTCTTTTAAAAAGTAAAAGTTTTTATAGTAAATTCAAATCGGACTTTAAAAAGAATCAATAGATTAAATATTTTTTTAAAAGATAAGACATTTTTTAAAACCGAATTTACGAAAAAAATTAGTTTTTGCTTTTTTTAAAATGAATATATTTGCACGTAAGTAAATTTTTGAAATGCATTACAACTTATTATGCATTTCGACTGATAAAAACTTGTATAGAAGGGATTAAACAAAAAAAATGCTTGATAATGATGGCAGTGTTCGAATTAAACATATTTGCTCTGCGCATTCTTAATGAAATATAAATTAATATATAATTTAATGTTTTAATCGGAACATAATGTTTTTATTGGTAAATGCAATAAGTGTTTTTAATAAATAATTTTTAGCATCTGTTCCTGAACAGATACATTTGGAGTTCAATTATTTGCATGATTCTTAAATTTAAATCTTAAAGGTATTAAAAATTATTACAGAAATGCTTTATCATTATTTCTGGAAGATATTTCGGATATTTAGAATAGATAAAGTATAATAAAATTTATTTGAATTGTAAATATAAATGAAAATAAATGATGCATAATTCTTTTATTATATTTAAATATAAATTGTTGACGTTTGATGATAAATTAATAATGAAAATTTGTTGATGGTATCATTCAGTTACGGAGTAGGAAACAATTAATTCCAAAGTGACATACTTTAAACAAGTATTTTTATATTTTAGAATGTGAAAATATGTATAGAAATGTTAACAAAAATGAAGTATGAATGGAAAAAACGACGAGAAACAACAAAAATAAGCACTAACTGGAAACCAAAACGAAATCGAAAACGCAAATTAATTGTAAATATCGATTTATTGAATTGTGATTCTTCGTAAACCATGATCCATGAGCATGATACCGAAAGATCGATATTTTTCAAAAAATGATATCAAAAAATTGATTTTTATTTTATCAATCGGAAATCGGCAGGGTTCTACCGACCATTGCGCTGTCCATGCTGGAAGTCTAAAATTAGGTATTCTCGGCATATTCATAACACTGTGAATCTCGAAATGCAAAATTCCCTAAAGTTTTCCGAAATGAAATATCCTACGCGTCCATCTCCAACTATCATTTCGCGTTCAAAGTCTGTCAATTCCCATCGCGCGGCCATAATCACGCCAGAAACATTTTCACATGAACCGAATACAAATGAAAGCCCAACCAATGCACTGCCCATTTAATACATTTTGTATGTGATATTACTGCTATATATATATACTTACATTTTACTATCCCATGTGTTTTGTCCCATTTTACTATCCCATGGGTTCAGTGTATCTTAGTGAAATGCATAAGATTGTTGTTACAGATAAATATTCAGTAAAATTCTTATTGGTTCATTCTTCATAAAGGGTTAAGAAATATTTCGGGGAATGAGCACAAATTGATAATTGCAATTTGAGAAATAAATTAAAATTTTTGAACGTTTACATTGAGTCTTTACAAACAGCAAAGCTTCAAATAATGAATTTAAAAAACCATGATAAACCCTAACATGAAATATAGCTTTAATGAAAGAGAAATTTTAAAGCTTCCTTTAGAGATACTGATTATTGATAAATTGTTATCATATTTTAGTAAATTAGTGGATGTATTTCCCCTTCGACTTTCTCGTCTATCTACCTAGTAGAACGTTTTGTTTACCTTCGAAATACAGTGCAAATAATAAAATATGATCATTGTCTTTACATTAATCTGATCCAAACTTTGACACAGGACTGCTTTTTTTGCTTACAGAATAAATATGAAAGTTCAGTATCTTGATTTGTGCATTTTTGAGTTATCAAACATATATCTGATCATCTGTCTGTCTGCCAATACACGGATTTTATTGAGACTTTGATAAACTTCTATAATGCTCATAATAAAATTGAGATTTTTGTGATAATTTTCATCTCTTTAACTTTTCGTGTTTTGAGTAATCGTGTCAAAATGAATATAAATAGACATAATTGTTTTTGGCGGATTTTATCTAAAATGTTATATAGATCTATAATTTTGAGTAATGATCTTATTTCAAATTTTATTAATCTTTCTTACTTTTTCGTATTCGAAATATGAAAAGAAAAAATATTGTAAAAAATTTTGAACTCAAGATTCTTACGAATATCTACATTCAAGATTTCCGTAAGTCTGAAAAATAAAATTTTGGAATTATGGCTATGTTTGAACATTAGAGACAGTGAGAACCATTTACAAATTCGTTTTGAGCTGCACAGATGAAATTTTGTATCTGGTATTTGCACCAAATTTGCAGATTTCTATAAAATGTTAAACGAATTTCATTGTAGGAAATTTATCTGTCTTTTTAAACACATGTGAATCCAATAACTGACAAAATGTAGGGATTTCAATAAATGAAATTTGGTACATAGCTTTAGAATTTAAAATGCACATATTTATCAAATTTAAACCATCTGCGTTAAGGTTTGATTGCATGTTTGTACTTTTTTGTTTGTACTAGCCGAAAAAGTAAAGATTTTAATAAATGGAATTTGGTATGCGATTGTTATTAAAATTGTAGTTCTGCTTAAAATTTTCTATTTAAATGGTCGACAAAAAAGCGCTGGAAACCTAGACACGATTTTCTTTGCTTTGTCACTAAATCTAAAACTCTCATGTGCGGGGTACAGAAAATAAAATTCTGAGCACTTGTGACATTTTCGAGTTCATTCACATAATTTTGTTCTAGGTTCACAACTTCATGCGAGCGGAGAATAGCACTTTTATTAAAATGCATACTAAGATCGTTCCCGCTAATTTCATTTATTAATTTAAAAATAAGATTTTGCATACTTTGAGCCATATTTAGAAGATATTTCTATATTCTTTATTCCCTAAATTGCTTAATAATGCAATATTATCTCTTTCGGCTGACAGAAATTAAAAAGAATTTTATGAACTTTCTAAAATAAAATTATGTTCATATTTAAAGAAAAGAGAAACAAGCTTTGCCTATTTAAACATTCTACAATAATATATTTCAAGAGTCGTAATGACAGCCCTAATGTTTTTACATATTATTTTAGTTTGTATATAAAACTGGCAGGAATTGTATCTTTAATTATGAAATCAATGCTTTGGTGATTTAGTTACAAACAACACCTTTTCTAGATTCTGAAGATTAAGAATTTGAAATCTTTAATAGTGAATGTTTATCATATACTTTCTTTTATTATTTTGCGCAGAGTAGTTAGTTTATCCATTTTGTATTTTATCTAAACTTGCTTTGAAAACTAATGCATTTCTCCATGTTTGAAAAATAAAAAATAAAAATTAATTTTTTATAAAAAAAAAAATCAGAGAAATTATAGTAAAAATTATCAACCTGTTGAATTTTTAAGACTTTTTTAAAAAAAATATTTGAAATTAGAGTTGCAATACTTTTTAAATGTGTATAATCATAATATTTTCAAACAAGCTTAAAAACTTAATTTCGTCAGTTATTCTCGAATGTTCAACGCCTTCTGAGTTATTTTGCTTGGCTTAGTTTAGTTTAATTATATTAACGTCTAGTTTTAAAACAACACTAAGG
>JAPMOR010017836.1:0-16452 GCA_026543865.1 Argiope aurantia | reverse complement strand
GTATAATCATTTGCTCTAACTTATTGTGTATTTTATATTATCAATTTTAAGTGAATATCCGGACTGCTTTTTTTTCCTCTTCGAATATTATTCCTCTGAAATTCTTTTCATTCTCGAATAAAGTAAGCAATTATGTTTACATATATTAAGATAATCTAATTTAAATATTGTTCCTCAGAAAATGCATGATAATGCTTTTATGATATTAATTATCCAAGTAACTAATTTAATAAAACTGTTACTTCTCCTTTATCTGATCAAGCATTAGTCTACTCAATTTAATCTGCCAGTTATTATTCCTTCGTATATGACAATGCTGATGTGATTACTCAATATTTTTATATGCATCTAATTCGATATATCAAAAGAAAATAGAGCCAATATTTTATGCATTTCTAATATTAAGTAGGGATTTCTAATATAAAGTATTGCCAAACTGTAACTAGTCAAAATGAGAATCCAGAACTGTTAATGATACTAAATTCCCTTCTTTTCATCTCTTCAGTAATAAATTTTTCATTATTACTTTCCAATAAATTAAATAGGCATCTATTAACTAGCAGTATTAAAGTAACGACACTTTTTAAGTGCAAGTTTAAGTATGAAAGTTAGGAAATATTTAGCAAAAATAATGATAGAACTATTTTGATATTATAAAAAACATGTAATGAGATGTGAAATGGGTATGCAGGCTTAAGTGAATGTAAACTAACTACTGTAATTAACTTCTTCGGTGACTTTCTTTTATGTCAAAAAGAAGTTAACATTTCCAAGACCTTTAGTTGATAGATTACAATAGATGACGTAATGACTGTGTTAGCATGGGAAGGGGGTATGGAAGCCAATTTTAGAAACAACCTTGGGTGCGAAATATTGGGGCATTTATGCAACTTTCTAAAGAGAAATATCACGAAGGAACAAAAAGTAAAGCGACACTACGGACGCTATTTAATCCTGCTAAATCAATGATGATAAATGGGGGGGGGGGGTGAAAAAACCCTTTTATGCCTCGGGCGTCATTTTATCTTGTTATATCGCTGCTATGTTGTTAATATATTTTGGAATAATGTCTATTTAATCATTCATTTCAACTATTTATTCTCTACTCTTATAAAGAAAAAAATTCTATCGCTCACACACAAGTATTTTCCCTTATTTTCTGGAGACTTGCACGAAAAATATACAAAAAGAAAATTCTAATTCTAAAGCATAAATTCTCCATATTAGGACGAATGTGCCAGAATTCACGAGAAGTGATGTCTCACATAACCATCATAAAATTAATGAAAATAAGAAATCACATCCGGATGTTACCTAGGAATATTTTCAAACAAATCACAAGTCAATTCAACCCAATCATCGGTTTTTGTTCTATTCTCACAATGAAGAGGAAGATGCATATCCATACGCTACTAGCATATGGATATTCATCTGCTTAAATCATTCTAATTGAGATCGTCTGTATTGAATGCTTTTGTTTGAAGTCTTTCACTGCAACCTTAAAATTAATCAAGCCGTTTCCAGCTTGCTCATGAATCTTATTCGTAGAGATTTCTGTTGACAGTCTTCAGATATATTTTAGCTTGGTTTCCGAAGTTGCCACAAGATCTCATTTTATAATCATGTTGCGGTAAATACATTTTACATTAGGATAACAGGAATAAATGTAGGTAATTCTGTTCGTATACGCTCAAAATGGTGATAAAATAATTGAACATGTGTTGCACAAAGAGAAACATGATGAGGATGAAACTGAGTAGGGAAATAATGTGATTAGTGAGGATTGGATAGAAAAAATGTGAAAAATTCATTTGCTCCAAGAATCCCTGAATTCCTCTATATCAATGATAACATCCAATGTGTCGTGATTTCAGTGAGTGAAATATGTCATAATGGTGCATTCATTCGCAAATAGTGAGTTTGGAGATAAGTCTACGAAATCTTTATCCCTGCTAAGCATTAAGTCAATGAATTAAACATCAGTAAAAAAAACTGATAAATGCATTAAGAAAAAGCACAACACAGTAGTTTCCATTACCATACGGCGCAAAACTGCAAAAAGTGAAAACAAAATATAATCTCTAAAGGTACCTCACATAAAATAATATATATACATATATATATAACTATATACTATAATAATTAGAAGAATATTCAGAGAGTGCAGACCACCGCCAATTGTCATGAAATCAATGGAACAAGTTGTTCCATTTTCTATCAAGAAAGGATAGAAGAAGAATTTTGGTAAGAATCTATGAATCATGTATACTTTCTGTATATTTAAGTCTGAAAGTAAGATGTGAAAACGCACAAAATAATAGAGCAAATTTTATCAAATATAAATGTACAGAAAAACAAACATTACTTTCCATTTTATTGTAAATTTTGCACCTTTTTGATGAATAAAATTTTAGCTCATGGTTTATTATTATTTATATTTTGAATCAGATATAATGATACCCCAAAATTGATCGCAATCACTACAAATATGCAGAAAAATTTTGAATTCGAAAAAATGTATTTAACAATTTCTTTTTTATTTCATCTGAATAAAATCTAGCATTTATTTTTTATTTAAATCAATTTTTCCTTCTTAAAAATGAAAATAATTTTTCTCTTTAAAGTGAAATAAAAACAAGCGAGGGAAAAAAACAAGTCGCTTTAATAATAATAAGTCGCTCCAAAGCCCTTTTTCATCAATTCATCAAACAATTATCATCAGTCATTTTTATAATTTATCCAGTAATCGTTTTGAAAATCATTTAGCTATTACATTCTCTTATATATTTCGCAAAAATATTTATTTTATTTATCTAAAAAAAAGGACTTGTAAGCGTAATAACTGATAGCACGCAGTTTTGTTATATTTCACCAAAAAAGTGCTAATATGTTCAAAATTCTGATAAATAAGTAAATTTTATTCCTTCTCTTTCCTCTGTGATAAAATGTTTTCAAAACGAAAAGCAAATCGAATAAGACAAAAATGGGTCGTCCGACAAAATTAACCCAAAATGATCAAATATTTATTTTGAGAAAAAAAAACTGTAAATAATTAACAATTCAGCGCCATAAAAATTTCTACAGAATTTTGCTGGAAGTTTTCTACTTCAATTTAATTGGAAATGCAAGGGCAACTATCGAGATCAGTTAACGTTAGAAAATCTTTTGATTGAGAAGACTAGGCCTTCATGAAATGAATGGCAAATAAGCCCGCATCTTATTGGAGCAACACGTTGTTTGCATCTCAGAGTAAATGTAATGTTTTGAGTTGGTATGACGTACAATGGTGTAGAGAAGAAAACAAAACGAGGAATTTCACCCTTAGAGCATATTTGAATGAGTGTTTGATGATTGTGTGTGCGCTCTTGGGTGAAAACGAACTAGGTACGACCATCAGAACTAGGTAATTTGGTAATTATTGACGTCATAATGATTCATGATCTTTAAAACAGATTTTCAGACAAATTAGGTATCAAAAGTAGCCCTTTTTTATCAAAATATTCATCTTAGAAAAAATGATCATGAAACTCGGCTCTAGTGTCTCTAAAAATAACTGTCCTGTTTTTCTGAAAACATCACTCCAGTAATCGGATTCAATATAAGCTGAACATATTGAGTGACAGCTGGAGATGAAATAGGACATTAAAACAGAAAGTGAAATAGAAACAGTTTTAAGCCGATAATAGAAGTACAATGACGCCGAAAATAGAAAATAAATTGTGTACTAAATCCCCATACTTTTGAAAGTTATTATAGATGCAAATAAAGTATCGAAACTAGTTATAAAAATTACTAAAAATATCATCATAATTATTAATTTGCAATGTTTTACAGAAATGTTCGATGATCTTTTTGTGATAAATTTTTAATTATATATTTTTTAATACAAAAATTTTACCCTGTACTCAAAGTACAATTTTGTTACGAATATTATATATATATATATTGCAAAATTGTTGCTTTTGTTACATTGTTATTTTTTTTACATTTGTTATTTTTGTTACAAATTTTTTACGAATTTTGTTATGAAATTAGGTATTAAAAGTAGCTCTTTTTTATCAAAATATTCATCTTAGAAAAAATGATAATGAAGCTCGGTTCTGGTGTCTCTAAAAATAACTGTCCTGTTTTTCTGAAAGCACCACTCCAGTAATCGGATTCAATACCAGTTGACATTAAAATAAAAAGTGAACTAGAACAAGTTGTAAGTTGAAAATAGAAGTAAAATGACTCAGAAAATAGTAAACAAATCGTGTACTAATTACCCAGATTTTTGAAAGCTATTATAGATGCAACTAAATTATAGAACTAGTTGTATAAAATGACCAAAAAAATCATTATATTTCTTAATTTGTAATGTTTTACGGAAATGTTCGGTGGTGTTTTTTTAAGATAACTTTTTGATTATAGATTTTTTTAATATAAAAATTTTACATTGCAATTGAGATACAATTTTGTTAAGAATATAAGTAAAATATTATTACAAAATTCCTATCTTGAAATATCAAGTTTTATGAGTCGATAAAACACTTTCGACGAGCTTCGAAAATACTCGATCACTTTTGAAAGGCATTGTATATCTAAGGCATCGAAGCATTAAGTGCTTAGAAATTCTGAGCATTTTAATCCACCCCTTTATGTTAATAATTATATGTATCGATTTTCTGTCTTGTTGCATTGTTCTTCGATTCCAATTTTTTGATAAAATCTTTTATGTTCAAACTGATTATTTGGCATTTATTATAACCCAACTTATAACAGATTTTTTTTTTATTTAGGGAATATTTAGAACAACCTTTGTTGATGGAATATAAAATTAGTGTGCAATAAAAGAATTGTTTTTTAATTCATAAATCACGCTATTGCTTTCCATACGAGTTTCCTTACGTACTGCGGGCACCAATATGGCATTTTCACTACTGGTCATGATTATACCAAGACGTGCATTTACAATGTCTAACTGATGCAATTTGAATATGTTTTTGGCAAATATAACTATTAAAAAAATAGAAAATTCTCTTTTTAAAAAACTGAAAAAAAGAACAAAATTCGATTTATATTTTTTTATTTACTTCAAAATGAAGAATTCACTTTTATTCACTTCAAAAGAAGAATTTATTCATTTTCAAATCAATGAATAACATTGAACATTTAAAATGCAATCATAATCCATATCAATCGAATTAAAAGTTTCAACCGAATATAAATATGGTATTTCTTTGAAGATTTTTGTTTTCTGAAAATTGCAATCCATTTACAATCAATTAATCCTACATTGCTCCTATGATAATTCCATCAAATATCATCAAAATAAAGAAAAAGTGCATCCAGTATATCCATCCCCAATAATAACTAAGAATAAAAGTAAATAGAATATTCCTTCTCGGAGACTGTTTATTCTGATTTCAACAGGGGGCGCTCAATGGGATATTCCTTCGCGTCTTATTCTCCTCAGAATTAAGAGCAATCATTTGCTGACATGGCTATCGTTTCTGGCTGTTGCTGTTGGCGCACTTTGCGCAAAGGCAGTTTTGCCTCTGGCTTTTATACTTTGGTAAGTTTTAGTTCACACTATTTGTTTCCTTTTATAACTATTATCGTAGTATTTAATTTTTCTTTTAGTTTAATTTTCGGAAGTATTTTTTTATTGAATTTAATGTAGTTACAAAATCTGATGATATAAGTTTAAAGTTTTTAGATAGCTATCTAAAACTATTAATTGTCCCACAAGTGGAATTTTAACAAACGAAATTACAACAACTTATTTTTTTTGTATTGAACTATATAAAAATCTTTACAAGAAATGATAAATTAAATTTTTGATGATTTATTTTCCTATTCCTTGAACTATTCAAAACAATGCAAACTATTTTCTCCATTTCAGAATTTCCATTTAGTAACATTAATTCATTAATTTCTGGAACACAATCGAATTATTTAAATTTTTAACTATTATGCCCAAAATCTCGTCTGAAAATCTATATAATAATGCTATTGTTCTGATATAAGTTTTCAAGTGTGGTTATAGAAATTAGAATTAAGATAAGTGAAGACAGGTTTTTAAATATTGTTATAGTATCAATAAGCTTTTAATTACATATGGCTTTCTCTACAGTCGCTGTTGCTGTATGCTATTGTTCTGCGATGCATGTTCCTTTTCCTTTTTCATACTTGATATAAAGAGAGTGTAAACAAAATCTATGTGACAAAAAGGTTTGAACAAAACTTTTTTAGAATCTTGACATATTAGAACTCTTTTTTACTTTTAGTGTATCGAGCACATTAATCCGGAAACGAAATGAGCTAGACAAATGCATTTAGTGTATGATATTTACACAAAACTGCATTTTTGTATAAATTTTAGACAGAATTCGTGCTTATAAATTTATTTTTCTATTCCTCATAGTGCATGTTAATACATATCATTAACCACAATATACTATAGGAGTGAAATTGAGCAGGTGGTTTTATTAGTAGTGTTATAGTATTGTATTAATTATTAGTGGTATTACATGCTAAAAAATATTGATTTAGATAACTAAAAAATAATATTTAATCTTGACATCTAAGTCGTAAATTGTCATGAATTTTTTTTATCTAAAATTCATATTCGATTCTCTTTAAGAATTAAAAAAAGCGCTTAGTTTCAATATACGAGAATGTAGACCGGAAAAAACATCTTTTGGTTACTATATACTCTTACTATAAATGATTACATCCTCATTTACCTGCAATGAGTTCACATAAGCCAGAAAACATTTAATATAATATTTGCTTAGCAGAGCCTTTCCCATTTTGCTTATAGGAATTTGCATTTGCATCTGTAGGCTAATGTTGACCTTGTTGGCTGGTATTATGGCTAAATTTTTCTTTCTTCGTATACGAGAAATACAAAGAGATACAGTCTAAAATTTTCAACTCGAGATTTTAACAAAATCTCCAACTTCTGAAGTTTACCGAGAACAAAAAAATAATTATAATGTGAATTATATTTCCCTATCTGTTTGTCCATGAAAACGATAACTTAAAAAGGCTTTAGGCTCTGCAGGTGAAATTTGGTACGTGGGCTTTACATAATTTTTATATATATTTTTTTGAATAAATATTTGAGAGAAATACATTCTGAGGAAGTCTGTCCGTTTCGGTTATACGAGTACGAATAAACATGACAATTTTAAAGCACATAGAGTTATAGATAAATGAAATATTGTGAGCTGCTTTAAACGCAGATTCAGCGTAATTTAAAGCGTCGATCAGTAACAAATTTTTTGAATAAAATTCATTAAGGAATTATTCGTCTTTCAATCCTTGCATAAGCATGCACGTAAATTCGATAATTAAAAAAAATAGAAGGTCAGATAAATCAATTTAATATGTAATGAAATTAGTTATGTGATCTTGTTGCAAATTGACTTCTGTGTCAAATTTATTATCAATTATTGAAAAAAAAGACATCCAAAAAGCATATGCGGTGTTTTTTTCTCGTAACATAAAAATCGTGTGTGGAACTGACTCTGAAAAATAGAAATCTGAGGATTGTACCTTCCCGGTCTTGCCTAAGATTTGAACTTTTTTTATACGAGGAGTTGATAATATCTTTATTATAGAGCATACGTGCAAGTTTAAGGGAGACCACTGCCCTTGACTCATGGAAACACATTATCAACTTGTTCATTAGCAATAATAGTTGCATTTCATCACTGTTGCATCTCATATAGAAAGTATAGAAAAACAAAAGTGATGTAAAACTGTACAAAACTGTACAAATGCAAGAAGCTTTACGTTCGGCATATACCCTCAACTGAAAAGATAGCATTTAAATATGTGTTCTGAAATAATATTTTATTTTTATATAAAGTAATATATTTGAGGTATTTTTAATTAAATTTTACTGTGACTTCAGGAAGTATCCATAATTGGGATCTGCATAAAATGGTGCCTGGGGAAAATATCAAAACTGCGCCCCATTTCAATTCCTTAACTGCAATCTTCATACTATCCCCTCCCCTTCTGAAAAACATTGCCGAAATTGGAGGTAAACCTAAATAATTATATATAAAATATTTTTTAACTAATATAGTTTAGTAGTTGTTCAAAACATCCTAATTATTCAAGCAGAGTAATTAAACTATTTATAAAATATAAGCAATATATTATAAGCAGTTATAAAAGAAATTATTACCAAGAATATAGTTAAATCGTGTAAACGCATTTGAAATTATAATTTAAATCATAAAAACTAACAAAACGATTGACAAATCGAAATGTACATTAGATGTGAATATTTCAGAGTCCCCCCCCCAAAAAAAGTCCCTTAAATGTCTTAAGCAAGCTTATTCAGACTTACAAGATCAATGGAATGCATACTTGATATTTTTTACATTTTTTTATTTATAAAAAATATATAATTTTATATTTTTCCAATATATAAATTTTTTCACAAAAATGTCTGTTCAAATTTGCTGTTTAAATCTTTTTTTAGAGTTTTAAATTATTAATTTATCAAACATTTCTTGAACATAAATAGCAAAATTTCATTAAAAGTTTTCAAAACAATTTTTAAATTTTTAACAACATGTTTGTATATCAGTATGATGCTTTTTAAATGAAAAAGCAGCCTGTATTTAATGTTCATTATAAAATTATATCTATTAATATTAAAAGCTAGGTATATACTTTAACGATGCATGTATATATTTGACAAAACAATTAATCAAACAACTCATGCACAGTTATATACTCTCATTAAAATCCAGAACAGATGTGAATTGCATAAAAACTATCAATATTTTCATTCATTCAAGCTTAGCACCGTATTTATTTCTTTAAATGCAGTGTATTAACTAATTGTCTCCATTTAATTTCCAAATAATATTTTTGAATTATATTTTAATTATCTTAGTTTAGGCAATTTTTTATGAAAGTAAAAATTCTTCTTTTCTTTTTATTCTTATTTTTTATACATTTTCATTGCTTCTGGCAATGAATTTTAAGTTATTTTCTTCAATTTAATTCGATGAAAAACAATTTTCCGAATATTTGAAATATGTTTTCGTTATGAACAATGCATTTCAAGGACTATTACGAAATTTGAAAAATAAAGGGGTGGATTATGGAGTATTTGAACTCTTAAATACTTTGCCTTCGGATATAACAATTAAATAGGGTAATAACATGGCAATGAAATTATTTGATTTTGCTTTAAGAGGATTTTCTAAATTTATTGTCCAAGCAACTGTAATTTGCTTTAGAGGTTTGAAGCAATTTCGAAAAATTCGTTTACAAGTGTAACGTTATATTATGGGAAAAAAAGAAAGGAAAAAAAAAGAAAGAAAAGAAAAGAAAAGAACTATCAAGGTTTCTTTCTTGGCTGTTTTGATTGGAATTTACAACGAAACAAATTCATTCGAGCTTCAAAATGTAGCAAAAAATTCCTATTGAATGCTTTGTTTCTCTATCCATGTCACTTTCAACATGTGTGTGTGTGTGTGTGTCCTTATGATTTCTAATCCTGGCATGTCAGTTTCATTATTAAGAAATTTTTTAAAAGTTCTTTTGACTAAATTTAGTTTATAACAATTTTTGAGAATCAATTAGGCATTATAAAATACCAATCGGTATTTTTTTTATTAGTAAGAATGTTTAATGAATAGAAATATGATCTTTCAACCTTATTTATATTAACCACTTAACTGTTTTGCCCGTATGCCATATGTGTATCGATTTATCGATTTTTAATAAGTGTAAGCAAAAAATAAACCATTCATAACGATTATATGTCAATATTGAAATTACTTCGAATACATAGCTAAGTCAAATACTCAATGTATTTCAATTCGAACCAAAATAAGAAAATATTTCTAAAATAGAAGGTATTATCTTATTAGATAGTAAAGAAAATAAAACAGTTAAGTGGTGATTAAGCCCAATTTCACATTAAGTTGAGTTTATCAAATCTCATATTACAGAGATCTTTTGCCTTTACTCTTATTCATAACTCGCCTGTGTGCGCCATAAACAATATTATTTTAGATAGTAATTAAACTAAGATGAATTTAATTAGCTTATTTAAATGGTAATTTGAATTTATGAGTTAATCTAGATAAATAATGAAATAGAAATCAGAAAATGATAAAAAAAATCTTTATTTTCGGTTTAAAGAATTTTATTTTGATTCTGGGGAATAAGTGCTAAAAATATCCTTATTGTTAAATTCAAATAATTTATCCCACAATTTTTGCACTTCCTAGTAATGGACCAGAGCACTTGCCCTGCCTGCCCCATCCTAGTTATGCCACCGATTGTTGTATCTTGGCAATCTTATTTCGTTAATTAAGGCTGTTTAACATGTTTTAACGTTATAAAGTTATTTAAAAAATTAAAATAAATTTATTATAACTACAAACAGGATTAAGGGTTGTTTATTGTATTTATACCATTTTAAATTATATATTTTTTTATTGCTTATCATTTCCGTTCTAAACACTATTATTTTTACTGAAATTCTTTCCTGGTTATTCTCATTCTGTCTACAGATTCAATATCTTATCGAAATACTATCAACTCTTGTTAAAGCTAAAATAAAACAGTAATACATATTTAAACTATCTGCTCAAATACTATATTTATAATTCATATTTATTCACAATTATAATTTAATTTTAAGACATTTTTGAGAAATTTAGAGGTAGAGATATGCTTACATAAAACAACATTCAAGACAAATACTGAAAAAGCGATCCTCCCCCCCTTTTTTTTAAGACTGTAATCCGAATAATTCTGTCAATCCCCTGAATTTCGCCACAGAGGTTTAAACTAAAATTGCGACTAAATTGAATAATATATAAGGCATTTTGAAATAATATGAGTTAAAAACTAATCGCTTTCGATGATCAAATGGTTCGCTTATCACTTTAATGGTATTAATTTCATAATGTCTACTAACTTTTATTTTACTACTGAATTAATTAAATGTTTGGCAGACAGAAAGCATTAAAACAATGCACGAAAAGTGTATTGTAATTTAAATTAAAATTTGATGCATAAACAAACTGAAAATATACAGAATGCTTTGCAGATCGCAAAGTTCATGATTTGTTCCCTTATATTTAACTTAAAGCGTTAGGCAGAATGATTTTTTTTAAATAAAAAATTTAATTAAAATGAACTTTCTCTTTCCATCAGCATGATGTAATAATTCATATTAATGAATTCATAATGAAATATATATTTCAGTAAATAGTAAACAATTGAATAAAAAATAAATGTTGTACGTTCTTCTGCCTTGTGTCAAAGCAATAACTTTATAAAATGTACTTGTAAATATATTCAAAAAGTTAAAAAAAAGTATAGAAATTGCAGAGTGATTTTTCTATGTAAAAATAAATTATGTATCAAATAAGGTTCTGCAATATAAATTATCATGTTCACAATAAAAAAGCACTTTGGAATAGAGTAATATTTTTAAACTTGGAAACAGAGAGAAAAAGAGTAACATTCTTAAGCTCATTAAAAAGGATAAAATTCTTGATATATATATATCACATATGAATATATATATGTGTTAATGTGTGTGTGTGTGTGTGAAAAATTTGATGATGATGATGTGTGTGTGTTTTGTGAAAAATTTGATGATGATGATGTGTGTGTGTGTGTGTGAAAAATTTGATGAAACAATGAAATAGGTTTTTCTCAGAATTCAATAATAAAACCTACATTTGCTATTTATATCTCTATTAATAATAAAAATGAATGTTCTGTTTGTTTGTGTATATTGGTTTTCTACAGATCAGAACATTTGATCTGGCATATCAAATTTGGCATAATTATGATTGGGAGGTAAGAAGCTGCAATTATTAGAAACTTTTCTCATTTTTAGTTAGAATTTTAATTAGTTGAAAAGTAAGGACATTTTAGTATTTTCTGATAAACATCTCCAAAATTATTAATATATACAACAGATTTTTACACTTTCTTTAAGATTCAAAATATCTTTTATTACACTTTTTCCCTTTGGTTTATTTTCCATGTTTAATAGATTTTAATATAAGGTATAAGTGTTTACAAATTTTTTTAAATTTTTATTGTAATTATAATTAAGATTTAGTTTTAAAATCAGACAATAGTAAAAACAGGTTTAAAATGCATCCGTTTTTTAGCATTGCTGTACTTTTATTGATAGTTTTAGTTAAATAAAGATATAGACGAAAAAATTAACGAAATGCATAATAAAATAAACAGAGCAACATGAGGACTTTAAAACGTGTTATGCCTGTCAAAATTTGAAATTTAAAAATATCTTGCCGAGAAAGCATACATATTTAATTAAAAGTTTTAGCAATCTTTAATGCCTAATCACTAAAGGCAACTAAGCAATAAATATTTTTAAATATAAATTAAAAGCAAAGATATATTTAGCACGACAGCTGACTTTATAATCTTAATCCTTTGCACTGGAAAAATTAATTCGGTGTATAATTATTCATCTAATACAAAGATTTGTTTATTACTCTAAAAAATAAGTATACATAATTGTTTTAAATTGAATTTCTTTGAAAAATTAATCCACATGTTTTACAATTCTGTAGGCATTTTTAACAATTAAAATTAAAAAATAAATAAATAAAATGCCAAAATAATGCACCGTATTGAATTGTGTGTGAGATGTACCATCCGAGTGCAAAGGGTTAAAAAGATAATTTGATTAATAAGAAGATTTTAAAGAATCTTAAGGTTGTTGTTTTTTTGTTTTTTTTTATGTGAAGAATATTTCGGTATGAAAAGATTTTCAGAAGTTATTCCAAGACATATTGAAATAATTCTTCTTTTTCAATTAAAGTTTAAAAAACGTTTTGGACACATATTTCCATCTTTCAAGGAAATGTGTCAAATTCAGAATCTTTAATTCAAATGATTCTGCTTTGTAATTCGGCAATGAACAGATTGACAACAGATGATGACGTAGTAGAGATAAATGCAAGCTGGTCATTAAGTAATAATGCTGCTTCTGCTAAAAAGCTCCATAAGGAATTATCACAAAATGTTAAAACAATTTTTTAAAAATTACTTTGGAGGTCCTTTTGATGAAATTTTGCTAAAGGTTCTCTAAAAACTTATCATATTATTACTTTAGTCAATTTAAAGGGGCTGAAATGAAAAATTCGAATCATTTAAAATTTGGTACATTAAAAAATACTATAAAACAAAATTTCCTTTTTTTGATGTTTTAAAAAAATATTAAGATAAATGTATGTGATCCATTTAATTTACTGAAAAATATCCAAAAATAAGAATAAAAAAAGAAAAAATTATATGCATTACACATTTATTTGTAGAAACACTAAATATTGATAGCTTATAACAGATTCTTTTCAAATTTGTGCTAAATAATATTTCCTGAAATAACACCTTATTTCGCATTATTTTTTACAAATTTCAATCGATATGAATAGCGAAACTGCTGCATTTTATCTTCAAGTATATCATAAGAAACCATAATGTACCATGTGGAGCTAAACAATGTATTATCTTCCTTTTCCTTATCCTCATTTTCCCCTTCCTTCAAGAGACTTCTGTAAACGGTCAAGTATCCGTCTCACGCCATAGAATCACAAAACTTTGAAAGAACCTTAACGAGCTTTCTCTTTCACAAGTGAGACTTCTCATTGTTAAGTTGTCGTAACATAAAACCATTTATTTTGTTTTGAAAAGTTTAGCTTGAATTGGTCCGAGGTTGTAAAAAAGGCTATATCTGATATGTTTTCTCACACTTGATTGGAGCCATTTCAGTTTTTAAGAGAGAGAAATACAATTCTTTAAATAACTTTTAACGGATTTTTTTTCTCAAATATGTTAATACATTTAATTTATATTTCAATTTTCGCTTCTTGGGCTATGGAGCGGAGGGCACTTGCCTGGCCTTCTCCACCCTTGTTACGCTACTGCCTGGAGATAAAATTTAGGTTTCTAGACCAAGGATTCCACATTTGATTCTCGATTCCGCTGAAGAGTCGCAACGCATGCGGGCCCGATGCATACGAAATTCAAAAAGGCAAATTGTGCTCTGGTATGCAGCCGATGTATAGAGAGAAAGGCCCAGCTCAGGTATCGTATGCGTCATCTAACCGCGGTTCAAAGGTTGTGAAGTCTGCCTCAAAAGGTAACAGATTTATTTCAAAACGGGAATTAATATGTCCAAATTAAAGTAATTATCTGAAATTCCTTGTTTCAAAGAATCAAAATAAATAAATAAATAATGTAACCTTTTTATTTTGTTTACAAATAATCTGGTCCATGCTTTTCCTTTTCTTTTTTCCTTTTTATTCTCCCCATGTAAAAAAGTTTATTTAAATATTTCTTTACAAATTTACAAATTTGCGATATTTATTTTTTGATTGTGAGATACTTGTCGCTAATATCAACAAAAAAGCTTTCAAAGATTCATCATTGTATCTTATTTAGTTTTCATTCATTAACATTATTTAGTTTTCCATTGATGTGCCGTTGTTGGAAGTGAAATGCATTCGTGGGAATTGAAAGACAAATCTACATATCTATATCTATTTAACATATCTATATCTATTTAACATATCTATATCTATTAAATATCTATTTAACATTGCAAATATTCGAGTTTGCTCATAGCATTTCACTCAAGGTAATCATTGTTATGATTTGAAATCAAATGCTTCGTCTGAAACTAAAAGCTATTCCTACATCAAATTTACCACTAAATGAAATAAAGAATCAAGAAGTTTACTGGGAAACAATCTACAGTTACAGAGAAACGCAGTTGCAGAAAGTTTACAGTTATAGAATCAAGAAACATTCTAAACTAAATGCAGGGAAACACTCTAAACTAAAGTGGAATAACATTTTCTGAAAAGTTATGGGAACTAAGTTCTCTCAAACTCCAAAACTTTGGAAACTCCGCTTAAGTTATCGTGAATGAAATAGAAATATTCCTGTATATAAATATGTATATCTTTCTGCATTTATCTTTTAATTTAATATTGTTCATTTTCTTTGGGTGGTTTTTTGGAAAAATAATTGCCTACTATTTAACGTTAATTTATTTATCATTACATAGAGAAACATAGTTGAATATCAACCGGATATATTCTCTTCTTTCCAAAAACTATTCCTTAGTTTTGTCAGTTTCCAGAATTGTATCTACATTTTTTATTTTGATATTTAACAGTTTTTGATGCATAATTGGAAGGTTAATAATGTTGCCATCATTTCTTTTGAGATCCTGTGCTGTAAAAAAGCTTGATTAATATTCAATTTCAAAGCACAGTTGCTGTTGAAATCTTTCTGTATTTCGTGGTACCAGCCCCACTTTAAAAAAACCATTTTTGAATGAAAAGTATAATTTTTTATTGTTTTTAGAAAATTATATTCTTTTATATTCTGAAAACCGTTTCTATTTTAAGTACATGATAATTAGAAATAAAATTAAGAACATTTTAAAAGACTTAACAACTGAAAATAGAATTATAAGCAATACAATAAATAAAAAAAATCATTATTTTTATTTAGACTATTTTTTTTAAAAAAATAATCTTAAACTTTTGCTTCCATTCCACCCAATATATCAATGATTATATATACTTATCCTTCCAGTCATTATTTTCCTTAGCAATGTTTAAAAAAGAAGTTAAAATTGTTCCAAATGTCCTTAATTCTCAAATATTTAAATTTTTAAAAATTTTCATACAATATATTAAATTTTTACATAAATGCCATTTGAAAATGGAGGAGTATTGCATTAAATATAATTATTTAAAATTAATTGTTTTCCAACATAAGCAGATACCTTAAACAAATGTTTATGTCGAATCTTCTTATTTTAACTAATTTTATATATAAAATTATATTTTTTATAAAACTGAAAGAAGAAAATTCTGTTCTTTTTTATAAGAAGAATTCTAAATAAAGGTATTTTTTTTCTTTTTGCTTTCTACACATTTAAAATTTAAGGCTTTTAAAAGGATGGAAATTAAAGTGTAAATGTTTTTGTATTTGTTGAGAATATTTGTTAGCAGTATACATGGAATCAGCTCAATTGTGAGGTCTTTGCAAATTCTTTTCTTTGTAATTGCTAATATTTAGATTAAGAATTTTTTTTATCTTTCCTCCGTTTTTTCTTTTATACAATCATTATCCAAGTATAATTCTTTATTTTCTCAAATTCTTGTATTTTTTAATGACAAGCAATTTAAAAATTCAGTATTTTGCAAGAATTATAGATTGCTCTATGGATATTATTTCATGCTGTTAGAGGGACTTTAAACTCATATTTCCTCTTGTATTTTTGTTCAGAGGATACCAGGGGAAAAATATTCTTTTTAACAAACTCAGTTTTTGAGGTAAACTGTTTTTCTTTGAATATACAGGGTGTTTCAGTAAACCGTTTCAGAACTTCTAAGAGGGTTAGGGTACATCCTGACA
>JAPMOR010017834.1:385131-395589 GCA_026543865.1 Argiope aurantia | reverse complement strand
ATATTTTTTTTTCTAAAGGTCAAATAACGAAATAAATATATTCAAATGAAATGCAGAATCCAACGCATTTGTTTTTGAGGGGTTTTTTCTAAAAGTTTATTCAGTTGTTATAACTGCAAAAGTCCTGTTTAATGAACCATGAGTATTCCAGGTTCTTAGAACGTTTAATGCATTGAACGTTGCGACAGCATATTTTATGAACAATAAACAAAGATAAAGAAAATTGCAATAAATTCAAATATCTCAGAAATCAATGTTTTTCCGAAATTTCTTGTTTTCGTCTCAAGTTTTAAAACTTCCCAAGAATTTGAATAATTGAATTCTGACTGAAAACATTCATTTCTTTTAAATAAAGATTCTCTGAGTTTCAAGTTTTGTTATATTAATAATTCGACTTTTCGTTTCTCTGCATAAATAAACATTATTTTTTGTTCAGAATCGTCTCGATTTTTAATTTAAGATAGCTAATTCAACATATAAAGCTTGAAGCAGAAATTTTAAGTTAATATCTTTTTTCTTTATTGCATTCTTCCCGAAAATACTTCCTATTAGTTTTGAAAGGTTAATGCAAGAGTTGTTCTTGTGTCTACATCAGAAGTGTCAAGGAAATCAGATGTCTGATGAATCATTTGATTTGGATTGCATATGACGATCCTATTCCTCCTCCAAATAGTTTCTAAAAGAGCTTTCATGCATTAAGGATTTTAGTACCTGAGACTTATTCCAACAGCATGAACATCAGAAAATACTACAGTATCATACATAAAATAATGTTCTTTGAACCTTTTGAAAAAAAAGTATTTCGTTACAAATAAACATTCTGCTATGAAGTTTTTAGCAAAAATGTATAAATCTTAAGATTTTAGGAAATTACATATAAAATATCACATAAATGAGAAAGAAAATGTTAAGAATTCTAGAATTCACATTAAGGAATGAAAAGCAATGATTAACTTTGTAAAAATATGTAAAATTTTTCTTCTTTTTTTCAATATGAAGTAAGCATAGCAACGCGAAATTTCGCTTGTCAATTTTTTTACGTAATTACATTTCAAAACTAATAGTAAACTAAAAAGAAAAATCCATTGATAATGTACTTTAAAACAAAAGAATCGCTACAAAAGTATCATATAATAGTTTATTGAGTTTCCAAAATACAGTTATTCAGTATAAAAATTTGCGTATTTTATCATCGTTTAGTGAGTTTCCAAAATTCAGTTAAAAAATATACGTATTTTATAATATTTTATTGAGTGTCCAAAATTCAGATGTTCAATTTAAAAATATGAGGGGTTTTGTAAAAATATCTTCTTTCGCATAACATTACAGACACATTTCTAATGCAGTATCTCTCTGATAATTTAACTACTACCCTGTCAATAGACCTTTTTGCAATAAAGAGAAGCTATTTAGATTTCGAAGAACGTTAAACGCATTGTGGTTTTGTTAGTGATAGAAACCTTGAACTTCCTTTCAATAACATCAAAAAGGGTTAGAATGATTCAACACACGAGTTATATTAGTTCGTATATATATATATATATATATATATATAAACATCAATTCATCATTTTTCACTTCGAATGACCTTGAGAAATGGATTGTTGATATTTTATAAAAGAGAAAGCAATCAGAACTTCAGCAGCCTGACTCAACAGAATGAATTCGGAAAAGCAATGGAATGTTTTTGAACGGAAAAAGAAGCCATCTGGAAATAGAATTAAATCAGTTTAATATACTTCTGATAAACCGGAAAGCAATTTCTGTAACCGCAAGTGGATCTCTGGCCGATATTAGTGAAAAATAAAAAAATCAGCAGCTAGCTTAGATTTGCTCTCTCATTCTTTTTTATTTTCTAATATATATAAAAATATGATGATGAATTCATTATTTATTTTATTGTTAAAGAAAATGTCTTCCATTAATCTCTATAGTGCAAGAGCTTGAGGAGAAATGTCGCAGTTATTGAGGACATTTCTTAGCAATTTAAAGATTTTTTAATTCGGTTCTAGTGATATATTTATTAGGCAATTCTCTTTCTATATGCATTTTATATATTTCTTTCATAAGTATAAGTAAAAGGAGTAAGAAATGGACAATTTTATGAAGTAGAATAAATAATTTTATCTTAGTTTAAGAATTCCTTTCATAAGTAGTAATCCTTCAGAAAATATTTGTTTATTTTCAGCTATTTACTATGCAGAATATACTTATTAAACATTTTGAAAAAGAGGAAAAAATCAAATAGAAACCATTAAGTAATTTCTTAAGTCATTTTGTTCTGTTAACTTTGCTCTTTTTTGCATCTCAAGCATTTCTTTTCAAATTTACTCAAAAAATTTTTTTTTAAATTTACTATAATTGAAATTATAGTTTATCCCACTTATAATTCTTTTATTCTTTATATCTAAAATATCTATCACTTCTGAATGCAAAAGAAAATATATTCGCACGTTTCAGTTTCTAGACATTAATTACTTTTTTATTAAATTTACTAAAGAATATGATGTTATTAAGTGTATCTTGGAGTGTATTTGTAATAATAAATAATAAGGAGAAAGATTGTGTTTTACAAGCCAGGGCGTTTGACCTAGATACTAAATTTCATACAAATATACATTGGAAATCAAAAACGTGCATTTGTACCTAATTATTTCTTGAAGATTTAATCAGAATTCTTAGTTATCAAAAATTAAGCTTAATTTATCTGAGACAATTTCAGAAATTATTATTGTACAAGGATGACTTCTACTTCAATTTTAAAAAATTAAAATACTTTTTCATTTAAAAATTATTTTTTCTTTGGCAATTCTTTAAAAATATTGTTTGCATAATTTTCAAAAATCGTTTTCTTTGTTACAGTGAAACTCAAACCCTTTTCATTATTCTAATAAATATTTAATTGTATTAATTTCTTCCATTTTTGAAAACTGACAAAAAGGATTTTGTTTATTATCTGAGCAGTTTAAATGAGGAGCAAGTAATAAATAAAGTAAAGTTACAAGACCGCAAAAAACAATATATAGTTAGAAGACGGATTATCCTAAATCTTTTGCTTTTAATATTTTTAGTACGTTATAGAATAAAACAAGAATACTATTCCATTGTAAGAATGCCTGTATGATAAACATAATAAATGGACATCTTTACACTACTTTAATGTCTATCACAAATTAATAATTTCTAAAACATCTTTGTTGGGGGAATCGTAAACATAACACATTGAGAGTAATGCACAAAAAAATTTAACTGAAGTAAAACACAACCAATATTTCTAGCGGACCATATGGCCGCTGAAGGTAGCTAGTTAACCACTTGACCTGCAAATTTATTTACTAATTAGATGACACATTCTATTTTGAACATTTATTAATATTTTAATTTCTATAATAATATAAGGACATTTGAGATTTTGAAGTGTTTTAAGTGACTTTTTACATTTTAAATTATTTAATATTTTCATTTAATTGCAGATTTGGAATTAAAAATCCAGTAATTCGCTGCTCGAGTCAAAATCGCCATTATACGCGAAAGAGTAACTAATAAAAGAATCTTCGAATAAATAATAAAAGTCTTCAAATATTAGAATGCTCCAAGAAATATTAACAAAATGGTATTCTTCATTTCTAATAGTTTCGCACTTAATTAGAATATTTCTTACTTATAACTGATTTCTAAATTACAAATTATTCCAAAACAATCTTTTGAATGCCTTAAATACAACCAATAAGTACAAGTGTAGCATGAAATCAATATTTTCTGAAGTTGTTGCATTCCCCCATTAAACAAAAGGAAATATTTGGAGAAAAAAAATTGGAAAAAGAAATTTACTATGATTGAGTAATATTTGGTTGAGAAGAAAAAAAAATGTTTTATAAAACAGATGTATCCAAATGAAAAAAATATTTCTATTAAAAATTTGTACAGTCATTTTGGAAAATATAATCATTTTTGAACACACGATTTTTTCCGTCCTTTCTTCTGTTGAATAATTAAAGAGAAATTGCTGTAGAGGAATATTAGGATTTTTTTAAATTATACAATATGTCAAAGAAAATTCTGTCTATTACATAATATTTTATATATATATATATGTAACATTATTTGTTGTGGAGCAGAAATGCAGTTTGAAGACAGTGAAGAGACTTGCTATTTCGTGACGTCGTTTTATTTCATTTTTAAGAAGCAGGCATATGTACAAGCGATGAGCACACAGGACGACACAGAGAGGAATGAGGAAAAAGCTCTTGGACATTTTATCCCTGGTCTTATATAACCTATGATTTGATAGGGAAAACGTTTCTTCATAGCGCTAATATATTAATAAGATTCTGATAGAGATTTCTGACGCATGTCAATCACATGTAAGGGAAACACAGGGATCTTTTAAAAAGAATGTGCTTAATGGACAGTTTTTTACCCCTTCACGGCGAGCGTGGGAAAGTTCGACTTTTAGTTGAGTCAGTAATTTAACAAAGCTTCTCTTGAATTAATTAAGTAGAGACAGTGGAATTGGATCACGAAATAAGAGAATATTTTAGAATAAAGTTACTATGGGCTAAATTAAGATAAAATCTTGAAAATTAATTAAATTGAAATTAGAGTTAAAATATCATTACATATATATATATTGTAATTTTCTCCAATTTCCATAAAACTGCTCGTATATTTTAGAAAGGAGCATGTTGCATTGAATGATACTGCCGTATTATGGGGTCTAATTTTAAAAGTAAATATTTTAGTTCAAATTAAATTAAAAGCTATTTCCAGGACAACTAATAAAATTATAAAGAGAGATTTATTATATATTCTTGCTGCAAAATAAGCGATACACTTTTTATATGACGCAAATAAAAGAATTATGAAAAGTGCATTTAATTTCCTTAATTTAAATATTCCATTATTAATATGCATGTGTATCTTTTTGAATCAAATATGAATTGTCTTTTGTTAATTACTTTTTAGGCTTTGTTTTTCCTCCATTCTTTTCCTTTGTATTCGATATCTTCAACAAACATAATTATGCTTTATCTCCACTTTAAAATGTTCATAAAAATTTCATTATGGGAGACAAACTAAAGTTCATTAGCTTTTAATCTTAGGAAAGTTTTTGTTGCTTCTATTCTAATTGTGCAAACAAGAGTTCAGTATTTTGTTGACATATGATTTTACCTAAAAAAACATTCTTTTATTCAACTATCTAAAAGAAGATTACTTAATAATGCACTTTAGATTTCACTGTGCTCCAGCAAACAAATAAAAATTATTATATATATATATATATATATATATAGTTCATTGAATACACAAAATAGACTTGTTGTGTCTTGATTTAAGGCAGAATGTCCTGACCCATAGTATTTTATTGATATATGCCATATTATTGCTGCTGCTGTTTTTATTGAAATATTTTTTTCTCATGGAACGAATAGAAAAAAAAGGAAATTTTTCTTTTTAAGTAAAATACTTCTCCCCCTCTGAAATGCTCATGTGAGGGTGATGGTCTGGCACCTCCCATCGATGATTGTACGTACCTCCCAAGGGAAGGTTTGTACCGTGGCTGGTTACACTTAAGCTAATTACACTTAAGACTCAACCACAGTACCCGCCCGTGTTGCTGTTTTGGCTGTCCAGTCATTCAGATTTTTCCGAATAACCAGTTTAAGGTAAAGTAAAATACAATATTTAAAAGACTTATTTTTCTGTATCAATAAACACTCATTTCAAGAACCACTTGAAATAACATATTACTTTTAATCAAATTTTCAAAATAACAGTAGCGTGTTGTATATTCCCTTCACCACTTATTTCAATAAATTAAAGGCATAAGTTTATTAAAGAGACATTGAATCAAGCAATAGGAAATAAATCTATGATTATATTATTTATTATTTCATTTATAAACTTAAAAAATGTAAATGTAATCAAAAGTCTGTTAACGTGCAGATTAAAAAGCATTCGCTAATACATTCTAAAAGCCTTTCAATTATTACATTCTAAATAGTATTTGAATATATTGAAATCACCCAATTCACCCAATTTGAATATATTGAAATCACCAATTATTTAAGATGTTTCCTGGACACTCATTAATCAGAAAACAGTGATGACAGATGATAACTATTATTATTTCAGATAATAAAATCACTTTATGTAAAATATAGGAACCATATGAGTATTTTTTAACAAAATTTTGAACGCATTTTGACAGTTTTGTAATAAACTGATTTCAATATAGATGTGCCTGAATTTAAATTCTATAAATTGTTGTAACAACTACTGTTTTTTTTTTTTTTTCTGATGAAGTAAACATTCTTTTCTGCGCATTGCATTCAACGCATTTCTATTTTACTAAAGTAGTTTACACAGTTGAAAAAAAGCATATATAGTGCCATAGGTAAGTTTGGATATATTATTACACAGATATGATGCTGTTATGATCTAAAAAATTAATTTCTAATGGTCTAAAGAAATAACCGCACTGAATTCATCGACTTTTTTCTATTAACCCTATTATATTCTTTTGCCATCTTAAATGATGACGCTAAAACATTATCTTTCTCTAATAATCAAAGGAATTGAAACCAAATCCATCATTTGCTGCTGTAAAACATATTTAAAATAATTATTTTGAATTACTGCGTAAATGTTTTAGGAATAGTTTAGAAAGCATTTTCATACATAATATAATCCCTCGAAGGTACCTCAGACTTGGAGAAGAGAAGTTTTGTCTACGATGATTGGTTCTCGCTACTCTGGTGGGAAAAGAAATGGTGTGGGTTTGCTCCGCACCGATACTTGCCTCCTACGGGAGGGGTTGTGCTGTGGGCGGGGATATTCTTTAGAACTAAATTATAAGTTCCGTCATTGCTGTAGCAACATTCCGCTCTTTCAGATTCATCCGCGTGCCAGAGGGTGGGTCTGAGTAGTCGCTTGTGATTATGATACATAAAACAGAGCGGCAGAGTTTTCCTGTATGATGGTTGTCACTCTGATGGGTAAAGGTATAGTGTACGTTTTCTCCATACTGATAATAGGACGTGCCTCTCATGGGGACGGGTTGTGCTGTGGTCGGTGATGAATCTTAAAACTCAACAATAATTTTCGCCATTAATATAGCGGTATTCCGGTCTTTCAGATTCATCCATGTATCAGAGAACAGATCTAAGTTGTCACTTGTGATTATGATATATACAACAGAAGAGCAGCGTTTTCATCATATCTGAAGTATTTTTCGCTTGCTATTCGCCAGCAGTTTTATTACTTGGCAGGAAAATTCGTTTTCAATACATACTAAAGATAATAGATGGCAGCATAATTTTAATTTTTCTTTATGCACCATGCAATGTATCCATTATTCATGTAATATGCCTCTTATATACCGTTTTTCTGTATGTATCTTACTTTATACGCCTATTAACATGTTTTCAAAGAGAAATTACAGTTTTTTGCAGTAGTGGCTTTTCACAAAGACGCTAGAAGTTATTTCTTTGCAAGTTGAGACCCTAGGGAAACCTTAAAAATATATTCGACGCGCATTACGTTGCAAAGCACAACACGGAATTACGATATTTATTGGGTAGTAACTTCTGAACAATTTCGCTTCTATAGTCTCATATTGTCACAATTCTTTATGGTCCTGAAAACGCTAGTTAATAAGAAAAAAGATAAATTGTTGAATTATATCTTTGCAACATATAATTTTCCTTTAAAAAACCCAAACTTTCATTTAGTTTGAAAGTTTAATAACATTTGGCTTAATTTAGTGACAATACTGAAGATAGAAAAAAAAATTTGTGGAGCTTCAGACTAACTTATTTAATGCGAGAATACAGATGAAATTTGGAAAACTAGAAGATTAAGAACTAAAATATATTTAAAGTAGCAAATATGTATGTTTCTTTGCTTCAACATCAACATTTCAATATTAATAATTTCTTAAATTAACCACTTTATGTTATAAGTGAAATTAATAATAAATATAGAGAGAAAATGAAAGTAATTTATAATTTTAGAAATAAAAAATTTAAAACTTTAATTCGACTTTCATTTATTATAAAGAAATTCGCTTACAAATAAAGTAAATTTTAGTAACGTTTCTTTATAGCGCAAAACAAATAAAATAGCCCATTTAACATAATTGGAAATAAACTAATAATATAGAGAAAATTCTTGTTGTACGTATTTTAATTTTAGATATTTTTCAAACATGTGAAAGAGTGATATTAAAAATATATTTCATTACCAAAAACATGTAATTCTAAAACTTAATAATCTTTTTTAAAGTGAAAACATAATTGACTTTTATTTTTCTTCGTAATCTCATCTATTTTCATTTCTTATAATAAAATTTTAAATAGTTTCTAGAAATGAAATAACTGTAAATATACAGACTGAATAGCTTATAAGACGAATTGTTATAAAGAGTTCGAATTAGCATCAATTAACATCATTAACCATCTCGCTGTAAGATTATTCTCATAAGTATCTCAAAATACTGAAACGCCCAAATGCATCTTTCAAAGTTAAAAAAAAATTCCCTCCCCCCACCCCATAAAACAGCAATGTCATCTTGGGTTCTTTAGGTGGTGCAAAAAAGAAGACTCCTCTTTGCTAATGGCTACTAAGTAAATGAATGCTTAGGTATCCTTTGAAAATTCAGAGAAAACCACTCTCTCCCCCAAATCCATTTGAGTGAGCATTTAACCAAAAGAGCACGCGCTTCGTATATTCAGTCAATCAATGAATGGGGGAATAATTTCACAGTAATATCCAGGCATCTAGGGCTGCCGACGTAGTTTCTTTGAAAGGGAATTTGGGGCATTTCGATACTACTGTAGTTGACAGTGAACTATAGGCATTGAAAACACTCCTTAAAAATGATTATTTTTTTCTTATTTCCCTCTCGATAAACTATTGTCCACTGGAAAAATTAAGTAAAAAATAAATATTTAACGTTCAGAGTACTATAAAAAATTATACTACTATTTAATCAATTTATGTTAGTTGTATATATATTTTTCAATATGGCGTAACACATTATAAATTTATTCCATTTCAATCGAAATGTTAATTTATTCTAAAAATTTCATCAAATCTCTTCCGAAAAGTAACTCATATAATTTAATTCGTAATATTTTATTGAAAAAATATATTTGAAAACACCGTTTAATTATTTGTTAAATATATAGTGTTTTTATTAAACATTTTATGTTGAATCAGTTTTTAAAGTTAATTTGAAATAGGTAATTTGCAAAATATTTTGACCTAAATTTTCACAATAAATTATAAAAAGTAGTTTCAGAATTTTTTTAAAGATATTTTTCATTATATGTCCATGAAAATGTTACATTTTCGATTGTTTATTCTTAATAATGTATTTTTTTTCTAAAAAAAATTATTGTATTAAGGCCTCAATTCCTAATTTCTAAGTGGAAGAAGATAAACCTTTAATTTCAGCGAGAAATGATGAATCTTATTATATTTTACGTTGTTTCAATCAATAAGTATTTTTCTGGAAATATTAAATATTTAAACATTATATTTTGTCCTGCTACAATTATTCATAATTAGTAACATATATTTCACATATTATAATTTTAAACAAAAGAAAAGTTCCAATCAGAACTGATCAGGATGTGAAAATCTTGAATTTCTTTATTTTAGTCCATTCAATGCTTCCAGGTAGAAGCACTGTCCATTGACTGGCTGCAAAAGTGAACAGATTTTTAAAAAATTGAATATCACTATTTTAGATAAATTCGATGTCTGTTTCAAAATTGATCATCCACGCAAAAGTTTCTTTTTCCTCCTTGGTGATCTAAAATAATAATGAAATATTTCATAAATTGGTCATTTTTGAACACAGAAGAGAGGATCGTTTTTTATTTAACAAATTTACGAGTCAAGAATATTTCATTAAAAATGGTCAATAAAGCCAGAGATTGTATAAAAAATTTTGATCTCATAATCTTTTCAGTAGTACATTCATTGACTGTAACAAAACAAAATATGATTTTTTTAAGTCATAACCAGTTTTTTAATACACCTATCACCAACAATGGAACAATACATCTAACATCAACTGCTTAGTAAATTATCTTTTATCCTACAATTTGAGTGCACGATTCACATAATGCAGTTTTAAATAAAATTTGCACTCTTTTTATTCATATATTCTTATTACATATCATACTGATTAAAAAACTGAATTATACTGAGAGTCAATTTTTCAAAAAGCCTTAAAATACCACAAGAAAAGAAAAAATCTTCAAGCCAAACGATTGAAATAAATTTCAGATTATAAGCTCTTTAAGAGCAATATAAAAACATAAAAGTGCGTGAATTTTTTTCAAATAATATAGAAGAATGAAAGGCTCATCGGAAATCCAACGCCCTTTTTTTAAGCTCTTCATCGATCTTCATGCGTCTCAGATCTTGACAGGTGTGACCGCATTT